>JAADJF010000382.1:0-16151 GCA_012932015.1 Fusarium acutatum
CCTCAATTGACAATCAGTAGCTTTCTCAGCATACTCTCAAAGGCATAAACATCCATGCCGACTCTGCCATACCCTATGGCAAAATCGCGGTATTTTCACCTAGAACCATTCATGTGTATGGAGAAACAGTTATCAGCGGATGAATCGATGTTCACACCCAAGCCCCTGAGATAGCGATCCACCAAACAAAGCTGTGGCGTTCGTACTAATTTAGATTCCCGTCCTGTTCGTTCCCATTACGCGGCTTCGAATGACAAGACCAGGTCCATATCAACTGGCTGCCTCTTGACAGCCCCTGAGCATATGACAAGGAGTTCCATGCTACTGAATAACAGCCATTGACCCATCATGTAAGCTGGTTCACCTTAGGACCCCTCATGATATGTTCGTCGTTGGAGACCTATGGATTGGCCAATTATACCAGAGAGTTACAAAGTATCACATCAGCATCGATATCGCGGTCACAAATGCCGCTTTACATGAATTGTACAAGTGGCTGTGCTAAAGTGATCACCAGCGCCGTCTATTGTGTGATCGAGTTCAAAACCCTGTCCGATTTGAACGAGATCAATCTTGATCAGTCTTCCCTGAAATATTCACTATTCATGCAAGCTGGACAATCTTCATATAATTTTGAAGCCGGTTTGTGATCGACACTTCTTATCTGCCTATGAAATGTATGCGCCCAATGCGCTGTGGGGTCCCATAAGCAGCCGTACAGGATCTCCTTGATCGCGAAACTCCTTCGGGGATAGTAACGGAATGGCCGGCAATGAGAGGTTTAGGTGACGAGGCACCGGTATTATTCATCTTCAGCTGCCCATGGATTTCTGATGATAGTGGTGAAGGGCTGAGCCCTCCTGGGGATAATAAATCTTCACCCTGATTATACCGGGTTTCGAGTATCTACGATCGAAAGATAGGAACGAATCTCCCCTCGCAAGCCACTCAAGTTCATCCTACTATCCATCCCGGGGATAGATCTAAATCTTTGCAAACTTGCGTATACCGCCCATCGAGTTGCTGTTATAATTCAGCACCCAAGGCCTTTGTCGTAGAGTATTGCAGTCGCATCACAAGGTGTGGAGTATGATTGTGGGTTTACGCGGATTAGAACCAAGCCACGGTCCAGGTCGCTGGCAGTTTGGGCCATCTTTCCTGCCATGAGGCCAGGATATCAGGCACTCGCTCATCAAAAGAGGCTCTGCTTGAGGCAGAACCATTGTCAAAGGACGAAGCACCAACAGCTTCACGCTCTTCACGAGCAGCCGCGTTGAGAGAGTTTGCAAGATCCAAGATACCCTGCCCACCAATGGCGGCCTCTTCGTGGTTATCCTTAATCTCGACGTTGATGACATGTACAGGTCGGTTGAGCGGTGAACCCCTATTAAGGAGATCATCGACAACAGCATCCCAGCATCGCTCTTCACAGGTGATGACAACATCGACTAGACCACCTTCAGTACCTTCGCTGCCACGGTCCTTGGCATGTTGCAAGCGAGGTACACCGACTTGCCAGTCTTGCCAGCGTTCTGGGCCCCATTTGACGCCACGGTTACGGTTTAACATGTTAAGGATGCCGTTGTTCCTATACAGCCGAGCATCCTTGGATTCAAGCTCCTTGAACATACTGTCATAAGAAGTTTTGTTAAAGTGATACACATTAGGTTGGGTGATGGTAGGCCCGGGTAGACGGACGAGAGAACCAGTGCCGAAGGAGATGACAGGATAGTCAGCCTGTGACAGCCGTAAATGAGCTTCCATGGAGCTTCAAGATGAACATTAGCACAAATGTGTCAGAAGGAGACACGCATCTACGAACCGATTGTTGTTACTTGCACAGACAGTGCAAAACTTGAGTTTGTATCCGCTGTTGCTTTCAGATGAGCCATTCTGGCTCTGGGCCGAAGAGCCACCGTTGGCAACCTCCATATTTTCGAGTTTCTAGCCGGGCGAGAAAACGAGGTCGTTGGCGGGAGGATAGGCGCGTGGCATGCTTTGAAGAGACAAGACGATAGACTGTGCGGCACTGCATTAGTGCATTGCATTCAAAAAGAGGCAAGTTACAAGAGAAGTGCAGGTTCATCATCAGATAAAAAAGCGTATAAAGTGTCTTTTCAGCAAAGAAATTCAGACAGCTCCAATATGTTAAACTCATCATGAAAGAAAAGGAAATCGCGCGTTTCCCTACTTACCCAGCTTTTTAAGTCTCAAGTTGGCACACTAACGGCGACTTCATGTCATCATTGTCCCGTTCCTTTGGTACGCGACACCGGCTGGTGATGTTTATTGAAAGAAGAGGTTGAGTTTTGAATTGCTGTGAAGTTGGGAAAGCTAAGCTAGGGCGAGCGGACGCTAGCTTACGGCTAAACTCCGGTATGATCTGATGAGTCAGCAAGCTGCAGCTTCCATCCCGCTTTCATTGAGCTCTGGTGCCTACGTGTATAAAGCCAATGCACCCGTCTAAGAAAATTAGTTCTGGTTTTTAGGTATTAAGATCATGAGCTTGTCTGACCATCAAGTTAAGTTACAAAATCATCACAGTGCGTGTTGGTAACAAAGGATATCATATTAGCGGTCACTTATCAGCCAATCTGAGGTCACGTGTCGATCAGAGCAGGACTGTACGGAGTAGGAAAAGAACAATTGCTTTACCCCTTGTTACGGTGTTGACAACTGGACATTGAGGAGGGGTGGAGGGTTAGGCTTGGTGTACTCTGCAATCAGACAGTTGATATTGATTCCTTGTGATTCTTGAAGCTACCAACAGAGAGATCTCCACCAGCGAATTTGATCCGCAAAGGCTATTGGCTTTTAAACGCCCGCATAACCTGAAACAAACGACGCCTTGGTGTAGCCAATCAGCGAAGACACCAAATTTAGCCCAGAATAGAAACCTCACCGGTCACCCAAGGCACCGGCTGGTCCCTTCTGTTCACGTTATACTCTGTATAAAAGAGCTGGATCATCGAAGAAGAAAGAAGAAAACTGGGGGCCTTGAGTTGTTGAATTTAACTTTGAAATTGTGTCAAATAGACTATGTTGACATTTTGAGCCTCATGCCTACTCCGTAGATAGTATGGAAACACCAGGTGGTTGCTATACTGCACCTCTCTTTCACCTGTGATAACCCTGCAGACTCAACTACACTACACCAACTTGGCACCAGATGCAGAATTGGATCCGTACTGGACGGATTTGTGGGCGGGACTCAGAAGTCATCAAAACCTCGGCCGCCGGGAGGAGATCGCGGATCGTGACCCAGGTAAAGAACCTGGAGCGAGATCATCGAAGCACCGTAAAAAATTAATTAAAAAAACAACGTACATACGCGTGTATACCTGGCAAGAGGATCACTACATGACATGACGACCCTGTTCGTTTTTGCCTTGCTGCCAGCTCGCTACGTAACCAACATCGATCTAGATGCCCCTGCCATACAACCTTCGGGGTCTAGTTTCATGATCCTGCACACCATGATGATAGTAATTTCCAGAAAAGCTTGAATAAACAGAGAGGATTATTTCATTGCGACAGCAACGATGCAATAACCGGAGATTACATCCATAGCAGCCCGGCCTGATCCATCTGCCAGCTGAGTTTACTTTCCTGTATCCATCCATACCAAGAAGAGATGAACAGGGTCACCTTTCCAGATTGAGGTTCCAACGGCCCGGGTGGGTAAACAGGGAGATCCTCGCTCAGAGTTGTCGTACGTCTTGTTAGGTTTACCGTATTGTGTGTGCGTGTGCGTATGTGCATGCGCATGCAAGACGACGACAGTCATCTTTTCGGGATGAACACGAGGGAGGGTGAGAAAGGATCAAGGCTCCAGAGGGGTTGAAGCAGGGTAGAGGGTTTAAAGACAAGTGCAAATGATTGTGTGGCGCCTTTGGTTGTCACAACCCGAATTTAATTAATCAGATGGGCCGGATGAGATGCGGCTCCTTCAGGGTTGGTTGGGATAGAGGCAGGCACATGCTTTGTCCAAAAGATATAGGTGACGAAGGTATTAACCTAAGACGATGACCAGCTACTATAGTAACAGCTAAATAATAACCATTAACCCTCATAATGACCAGTAAAAGCCTAGAATAGGGTATCAAAGTACTGTCATCATTGGATGGAAAGTTTACAATGACTTTGATCTTTGATCCTAAATTTAGGTCCAATAAATGCTGGAAATTTAGTCAAGCATATACCCCTCATTTGGGAACTGCCCGACCGTTGGATGTCACATTGAGCCAACAGGAGGTCTCTTCCATTACCCTGATACCTCTTCTCACTTGCATATCAACTCGTTACTAACATCATCCCACAACAGTCTCCTGCTTGCTAGCGCCCAGGGAGCAAGCGGCGACAAACTGACAGAAACATTTCATTCATATTCGAGTCTCATTGGGCTCCTTCTCTCCGACTTACAGGCGCTGACTCGCTTGATCCAAGACCCCTGACCAGTCGGATTGGGGCGTAAGGCGCTTGCTTCAGTGGTGTGGTGCGCTATTGCGCCCAATTGTGCCCCACTATCTTACAGCCTCCAGCTCCCGGGCCCGGACGTGCCAACGGGCGACCTTACCGGGTACAGTACTGTCTCCCCCAGGTCACTTCTCGCGAGGATTGCTAAGGTGGGCAATCCATCGATTGATGGCCTTCCTCGCTCGCTTCTCTAACCCAACTTCACCTCGCACTCATCACAATCCATCTTGGGATCACATCCTACCCCAGTTCAGTTCAGTTCCGTTCAGCCCAGGCCAGGCCCTTTTTGGTTTCTCGCCTCGCCTAGAGCGCAAGCGCAGGCATTTTTGATCAGACCCGACAGCTACTGTACAGCGTGGTGCCCTTGTTCCTGAGCACCGGCAGCAACCAAAGACCAGGGCATTGTTTTCTCTTCTGTTGTTTCTGTTTCTGTCCAGTTGCTATTACTTCTGCTTCTGCTTCTGCTTCTCTACGCTCCTTCGCACTCCCACTCCACACTTGTAACCGACTCATCTCGTGCTTTGTCGCCTGACGACTGGTCGTCTGGCATTATCTGCATTAGGGCTTGGCTCAGCGTTGACTGTTATACTTGGAACTCGACTGGAGCCCTTGCTGGCTCACGCCTTAGCGCTACGGCTGACTTGACGTCCGCCGCCTCGACAGCTCAACTCGAACGAGACCAACTTGGAGCGTCGAGCATTACAAAACGCAAATCAAAATATCGCATCGAGCTCTCCAGTACAGAGATCGCCTCTGTTCACCATTTTTGCCGCTTCAATCTCGGTGCCGATACCTAGTGATTCTAGCGCACCCGTCTAACTGTCAGTCTTACTGCAGCCCCGCGAAACCTCCTCTGCTGCACGCTCATCCTTTCGGTGTTTGCGCGGCCGCGTGCGCCAGATCGCACGACTGTCGCTAGGCCTTTTCTTAAAAGGCATGTCGACAACGGCAGTTATGTCTACGACTTCTTCTCCAGTGACCTCTCCAGCAGCCGCATCCTCTTCTCCGAACCCTAATCACCCCGCGCTGCCACCTCTAATCACCTCTCCGCCTTCGCGCCGAAGCATACAATCGCGACCAATGTCCCACGTTTCCAGAAGCCGACTTTCCCAATACTCGACGGGCTCTCTGCCTACGAGATCCCGTCCGACCTCACATATGTTTCCGATGTTCCCCTCGACTCTCTCATATACCCAAGTGCGGGACTTTGCTTACCCTGCTACTCATCCTCTGCACTACGGGCCGCCGCCAGAACCTTCGGGACCGCCTTCCGGTATGACAACGCCCGCAAGCGAGCATCGTAGGTTATCAGATCCCCCAGTGTCGTGGGAAACACGTATGCCTTGGGAGTCGTGGGGTACAGATGGATTCAACCGTGGCCATGATTTGGCCCCCATCCAATTCGACGGTGGGCCCCCATATAGCGAAGACGAGGATCTGCAGAGCCCTGTTGTAGCTACACGCCACCGCAAGCACAAGTCAACCTCGGCAGCGACAACGCTGAGGGGGAGGACAGGTCGCGATCTTGATATGCATTCTCCGAACTATGATCATGAGCGGGGTTACTACATGGGAACTAGCGGAGACGGTAGCGAAACATATTATGTCAATAACGGCGGCGAGGCCAACGGCCCTGGTGGGGATTTTGTTACATATCCTCCAGAGCAGGCAAGACACAGTCGGGCATATCACATTGCCCAGCAACCCCGTGCTGCCGAGGGCGGTGAGTACTATCAGCCCGAGTCTGACAGTTCCCCATCGTCTCCAGGCTACAATGACGAGGACCAGTCTCGCTATTCACGAGATTACCAGTTTACTATTACATCGCCGGACGAGGAGTTCCACGGCAAAGCCGTCGCCCTGTTCGATTTCGAGCGGGAAAACGAGAACGAATTGCCTCTAGTTGAGGGCCAGATTATCTGGGTGTCGTACCGGCACGGGCAAGGTTGGCTGGTGGCTGAGGATCCGAAGACGCAGGAAAGCGGCCTGGTGCCCGAGGAGTATGTCCGACTACTTCGCGATATTGAGGGAGGAATGAACAGCTTGGCTGGTCACCTTGTGGAGGGAACTGGCTCCCCTGATGTGGGCACACCTACTCAAGCGGAGCATAGCGGTCAATATGGCCATACTCCATCTTCCAGCAATGCGACTAACGGGTACCATCAGCCAATCGTGTCGATGTTCTCGACCTCGAGCAAAGACCTTGACCCGTATCCCACTGAGCAACTGGGCCTCCACTCCGGACAACCGCCTCCCCAAGTTATTCACTATCACGGGCAACGGGGAGGTAGCCAAGCAAACACACCGACGATTGCTCAGCCTCAAGATACTGGTATTTTGAGGAGGGAGAGTCACGACGGTGGAACAAAGAGGGACTCGAATGTTACACCAGTGCAGACGAAGCCACCAATGGAGTTGGTCGAGCCAGGGGGCAGTGAGGAAGCGAGGGGAGAGGAAAGGTGATATGGTGATTGAATAATAACGAATTGCATGCCATGCTTGAAGAGACGTTCACGATTCGATGTATTCTTCTAATGGAGCGGGCGAATATACCAATAATACCACAGCAAACTCCGACCACCGCCAACAGGTGACTCAAGATTATGTATAAATATATGTTCTCAGTCTTGTTTAAGGGCAAAATTTATCTATATTGGCTGTATGGAGTTATGACGGAGGACAGAGGTCAAGGAATACAAAGGTTTCTTGAGCTATGTAATGAGAAAAAGGAGTTTCAGGGGGGAATACCGAGAGATTCAGAGAAGATGGAGTGGTGTTGGACGGGGTTAGTGCTATATTGTCGTAGTCAAAGGCCGATGTTTCGGCAATCTATATATGAACTCATTAAGACACCTTAGTATCCTAATGCACCTATCATAAGATAACCGAGTTCCCCTTGCTAACCTAAACCTTCACTTTAAGAGCCTGTATCCTATTGCCGAAGCTAAAAAGCTTGGAAGATGGAGAAAAGGAGATGATATAAGTTGATTGTAGATTGCTTATTGTCAAGTTACTTGTACTACATCCCCCGAGACAAGCCATCACGCCATCACTACTAGAGAAAAATCTGTCGCTCGTCTATATCCAAGCTTGCTATATCACATCATACAACAAGCGAGCGAAGCTATCGAGAGCCGGCTTCCCGTAGTTTGACGTGCTTTGTCCGGGATATCACGTGTCACGTGACTCATAACGTCATCTCTCGTTCCGTCGCGATTTCGGAATACTTAGATACGCCCACTTCTCTACCTAGCTCTTCAGACGATACCAGCAACAACCTCTCATTCTCTATTCCTGGCCAATTGACCTTCAATTGACCTCATAATCAAGTCAAGATGTTCGCCCGATCTGCATTCCGCGCTGCTCAGCCTTTGAGGGTACGCTTTTCCTTGTCACGCGCATTTGCGCCCCTCCATCATGGTCTCTGTTTCGGATTATCAATCAGAACTACATCATTCTTAATCGCTCGTTGCGAAGCTTAACTAACTTACTCTCTAGTCTGTTCGTCGATATGCCACCGAGGCTGGAGGTGCTGGAGGATCCAATGCTCTCCTCTACGCCGCTGGAGCTGCTGCCTTCGGAGGTGCTGGTTACTGGTACTTCAGCAAGAGCGGAGCTTCCTCTGCTGCGGCGGCTGCTGCTGATGTGAAGCAGGCCGTTGGTGTTGAGCCCAAGAAGGCCTTCACTGGCGGTGACCAGGGTTTCGTTTCCCTCAAGCTTTCAGATGTTGAGCTTGTCAACCACAACACCAAACGTCTACGCTTTGAGCTTCCCGAACCCGATCAAGTCTCTGGCCTGCACGTTGCCAGTGCCATCCTTACAAAGTACAAGGGCCCCGAGGACGAGAAGGCTACTCTCCGACCCTATACCCCTATTAGCGATGAAAGTATGTAGCCGAATTAGATCTCTTTGGCACAGCTGACTGACGATTGCAGACGAGAAGGGTTTCATCGACTTGCTTGTTAAGAAGTACCCCAACGGTCCCATGAGCACACACCTCCACAACCTTGTCCCCGGCCAACGCCTCGACATCAAGGGTCCTCTGCCTAAGTACCCCTGGGAGGAGAACAAGCACGACCACATTGCCCTCATTGCCGGTGGTACTGGCATCACCCCCATGTACCAGCTCGCTCGCGCTATTTTCAACAACCCCAACGACAAGACCAAGGTCACCCTTGTCTTCGGCAACGTCTCCGAGCAGGACATCCTTCTGAAGAAGGAGTTTGAGCACCTCGAGAACACCTTTCCCCAGCGTTTCCGTGCTTTCTACGTCCTCGACAACCCCCCCAAGGAGTGGGTCGGCAACAGCGGCTACATTTCCAAGGAGCTCCTCAAGACTGTTCTCCCTGAGCCCAAGAACGAGAACATCAAGCTGTTTGTCTGCGGCCCTCCCGGCCTCATGAATGCCATCTCCGGAAACAAGGTCAGCCCCAAGAACCAGGGTGAGCTGACCGGTGCCCTTAAGGAGCTTGGCTACAAGGAGGACCAAGTGTACAAGTTCTAAGCGAGTGATGCGCATGTAATGATAGAATTGAATGATGGCGACAAAGCATAAAGAGAACAGTGTAAGATCTGCTATAGAAGCGATACAGACGACGGGATGCCGTCTAGAATTGATAAAGTCAACCTACATTTCGATTTTGAGCATGTGCCGTGATGGGCAATGAATAAATGTTTAAATTATATTAGACTTTGGAGATGCTTGAATATAAATTTCGAGGCTGACATGCAAACTGCAAAAAAAAAATACCCTAAATACGCCCTCAGAATACCCTCAGGATATCAAAGGATGCCGTGGACACCCAATGGTATATTGTAAGAGCAGTCCCTGGGCAAACCTAAGAGCCCGATGGCCTCGTACAAGGCTGACGGTGGTCTTGAAAGTGAGTCATCGAAGTGCTGTATGTGGTTACCTCAATACCTCACTTTCGTCCGGTCATAGTTCCGTAGCTTTGCTCTACAGATCTTGACTTAGTCTTGGTCAAAGGCACCTCCTCTTCCTCTTCAGAATCAGACGTAATTGCGGAATCTTCAGGCAACAATATTGTAATTGATGAAGACGAAGCCTGGTCGTTTTCCGTGTCACTGTTCTCGGCTGAGCTCGAAGCGGAAGCGGAAGGGCCTTCTCCTTCTTCAACGAGGTAAGCCGGGATAGCCCCTAGGATAGCAATGAACATAAGGAAGAACCATGCAGTTACAACGTAGCCATGATCGGCGCCCCAGGTGAAAAGGGCCCCTGTCGAAGCTGGACCAAGTGCACGACCTAGACCACTGAAGGTTGTGGCATAACCATTGAGCGTGCCAAGTACACGGAGAGAAGTGCAGGAGTTTGTCAGAAGGATAGTGACAGATGGAAATGCGACAATGATCCCAGCAGCCTTGATGAACATAACACCCATGAGAGCGATCATACGGCCCTTGTGTGTCGGAAATAGAACACAGTAAGGGGTGAGGAAGTAAGCAAGTGGCATCAGAAGACCTAGAAGATATTAGAGCACAGCAATTCGATAATGGATGACTTTTAACTTACAGCAGACTCTAAAGCAACGCAAAACACCGAAGCGAGCAACGATTGAAGGATAGATCAGAAACTGAACAGCGCAGCAAACTATGCCATAGATGGTGTATATGGTGCCAACCTCACTGTGTTTCATGCCAAACCCCCCTGAAAAGTAGAAGGGAAATGAAGTATTCTCAGGAGTATGCTTTTCAACTGGGTGTCTGAGGAAGACACTAAGGATCTGATCATAAGCCACGGAATGGAATGCGAGAAGTGTATATATCAAGAGGTTCATGGCTGTTGCACGGGTAATGACGCGTTCTTTCTTAGCATGTTCTGAAGCTTCGTGTGTCCTCTTCCTTGGTGCTGTCTTGTTAGGAAGAAGCGGTGACGTAGCTTCGCCATCTACAAACGAAGCTCGACGGGTAAAAGGTGTTGGGCGAGTGGTCTTGAAAGAGCGGGTGATACGCTCGCCTACCAGGAGGCCCCAATCTCGGTGTCCTCGCTTGCTAGGAAGTGTTTCCTAGGTTTGTTAGCGATGACGTGCAGTCAATTCTTAACACAAACTTACATGGAGAAACAAGGCTGCAATGGTAGCTGAGAATAGAAAGAAAACCATGAGAATCAGATTCGGTAACGCAAAGGGAAAGCGCTTGAAGAACTCGATGTGGCCAAAGATTTCGGGATATTGTTCTGCAGGTTCAGCGAAGAGACCTCCGAAACTGGGTCCGATGATAGAACCCAGACTCCAAACAATAGGCATGATGGAGAATGCCCTTGGTTGAAGTTCCCTCTCAGGGACCAGCTCAGCAACCACTGTTCTGATGATACCAACTAGAGAACATTAGTGAGGAGTTCTGTGTAGTTCTCGTCTTACACACCATTTCCGTTTCCACCTCCCATAATGGCTCGGACAATGATGGCCATAGGTAAATTCGTAGACATGCCCCATACTATGAAGCAGATCATTGAACTCATAAGGCCAAAAATGATTATCGGTTTCCGGCCATAAATATCGGAAGCCTTTCCCCAGGCCACCGCAGTCGTACTTTGTGCTATAGAGAAGACACCGGATGTGAGTCCTACCCAGCTTCCAACCTTGTTGGTAGGAACACCAAAGCTGCTGACCATGCTGGGCAGATATGGGAAAACTGAGCTATAGGCCATGGGTTCGGCAATTCTGGCCATGGCTATTGATAGGTCAGTGGAGATCGGATGGAGCGGGATATCTGGACTGGACCATGATGTCTATATGGGCTATGTGTATTTTCATGTTATAGTGCCTCTGTTGTTGATGAGAAACGGTCTATAAGATTCTATATATGGGTGCACACTTTCGGACGGGAATAATGGGGAACGTTAATGACTCGGTATTGGGTTGAGGCTCATGGTGTTCGGACCGTGAACCATGCTCGTATATTGACATCTTGACACCAAGCAGGTGAAAACACGACAAGGGTATTTCAAAGCCTTTACAGATATCCATAAAATGATGAAATACCAACACTTACCCAGAATCGCCAGTTGCTGCTTGGGCAGCTTTGGACCGTCCTTGGTCGTCATCGCGAGGAACGATTGTGCAAAGAGTAACAGTGGAGAGGAGAGGTTCGAAGTAATAAAATTTCTTGTTTCTAACAAAGACCAACGAGTATTACAACGAGACGGTGACACGAAGGATGATTAATCTGGATATACGATACACACGATCAACTCATCAATATCTCAACTCTTGCACCAACATCAAGGGAGGAAAGCAAGAAGAAGTTTTGGTTCACAGTCACAGTTACAAAGTAGTAGAAGAGGTCAAGCCAAGCAAGCCACCAGAAAAGATAATTATGGATCATTGAGGCCAGAAACGGTTTGGTCGGCACAGGCAGGGTAGTGTAGTGTAGTGCAGAAAAGGGTTCCGATCCACTGCTCCAACCTCCAGAGGATGAACCCGAGCAGGGATATTTTGGACAATTTTGCGGTCAGGAGCCTGATAATTGGAAGAAACTGCCCCCAACTTTTCCAAAATGGCCCGCAGATTTAAAGCCCGTGGGTGTGAGTGCCTGGTAAAGGATGGGGTCACAGGAGCACTTTGCAGTGCATGTTCGCCCGGGGGTTTGCTACCATCGTCTGTTTTCCGCGGGAAGATTCTTTCTGTGAGGCATCGGTGAGATATCATGACGCACAGGATAACTTACTTGTACGGTAGTTGTAGACAGTACGGTAAGGTAACGCCAGTACAGTGGAAGCCTTACTCTGTAGGCGAGAATCATTTGACCTTGGCTAGCTTGGGTAAGGCGAACTCGGCTTGTCTGGGTTGCAACCATTATTACTTGATTATCTCGATTAGTCTGGGGGTCAACTATCATATTTGTCGCTTGTCTCTGCCGCCCCCCGAAAGCGGCGCCGGGCGCGCCCTAACAAAGTGCTTCAGTCATCCCGTCCTGCAAGCCTCCGGATGTTCCCCGCTTTGTCTCCGCTCTATTGCCGTGCCGAGCACTTGGCTGGGCTGGCGGCGGATCAATCTTTGAAGATTTCTGTGAGCTTTGTTTACGTATCATATAAACCATAAACGAGATTTTTTAATTTTCTAGGCCAGTTCAATATCCTTCTATGTATTTCTTTATCGAGTTCCATCTAGGCAGCTGCGGTTCAGAGTTCCGGAGGCCAAAAAGAGACAGCTGCAGCTGTAAGATGGAGATACTTCCTAGATATTTTATAGAACTACCTGCTCTAAATCTTAGGATAACGCGGTAAAAGTCATCCTAAATTTAGGCCTCTAGTACCTAAGAATATTCTAATGCTATCATCCTTAAATTAAATAGAGGAAATCTCTAACTATTCATTCTTCCTTCGACTCTGAATGGATGATAGATACCGATTTCATCAGCTTCAGCCGAGGCTGGGTGTGGCGGCGCCACTGCATAATAGCATTGACCAATCATCTCTCAGAGTCTGTTTCGTCATCAATATCGCCTATCACATCACATTACAACTTCCTGTTACAAACTTGGGTTCCTTTCACGTTTCAACCTTCACCAAAATCATTATTCAGGTTCCTATCGCATGAGTAAATAAACCTAAAAAGCCCCTGGAGCTGCCAAGACGTCTTCATCATGAGTCGGATGTGAGTTCAACACCTACAGGACCTTAACCATTATCTCCCTCCACTTTCCGGACATCGTCATCCAACCTGGACCAAATCCTCCACCAAGGCTTGAGACTTATACTAAACCACAATACTCAGTAACTCCTCCCATCAGGAGCAGGAGAAGATGCCAGACGAGAATACGCCTCTCATCCAAACCGTTCGGGTCGGTACTCCTCGGAGGAGGTATCCTCACCAGACCTGGCGTCGATTCTTCACTCTGATTTGCTCCGTGACTCTCTTCGGCGGTTTTGGCTTATTCGTGTTCCAAACTTTCTTCATTGGACCTCGTCATCATCACGGCCACCCTGGCTCTTGGTTACCCGGCAAGAGCCGTCTAAGCTATGAGGAACTTGAACATATTCTCCTTGATACGCCGGACCCCAAGAAGGCTGAGGAATGGAGCCGTTACTATACATCGGGCCCCCATCTGGCCGGCGCCAACTACTCACAGGTAAGGACTCATAATACATGGCCACTTTTAAGTATTAAACTCATCTCTTCTAGGCGGAGTGGACCAGGGATCGATGGGAGGAATTTGGTGTGAAGTCTGAGATTGTGGCTTATGACGCCTATCTCAACTATCCCGTTGATTCTAGCGTTTCCATCCTGAAGAAGTCGAAGAATGGGAAAGACTGGGATACCACCTTCAAGGCCTCTCTCGAGGAAGATGTTATCGACGAAGACCCCACATCGTCCCTCGAAAACCGGGTGCCCATCTTTCACGGCTACTCGGCGAGTGGAAATGTCACTGCTTCCTTCGTCTACGTCAATTATGGTACTTATCAAGACTATCAAGATCTTGTTGATGCCAAAATTGATATCAAGGGCAAGATTGCTATTGCTCGATATGGAGGAATCTTCCGAGGCCTCAAGGTCAAACGTGCCCAAGAACTCGGTTTCGTTGGCATCCTGATCTACAGTGACCCTGGTGATGATGGAGAAAGGACTGAGGAGAACGGGTACAAGCCTTACCCTGAAGGACCTGCACGTAACCCCAGTTCTGTTCAGCGCGGAAGCGCAGAGTTTCTGAGCATCCGCCCTGGTGATCCGTATGTCCCCATAATCCTGAAAAGAAAAGACTTGACTGACCTTCTAGATCTACCCCTGGATATCCTTCCAAGCCTGGTGTTCCCCGAGCACCAGTCGATGATGCAACCCCTTCTATCCCCTCTATTCCTATCTCATACCGTGATGCCATTCCTATCCTCAAAGCTCTGAATGGTCACGGTCCAAAATCCACCCACTTTAACAAGTACTGGAACAAGAATCTCGGCTTGAAGTACAAGGGCATCAAATACAACATCGGTCCCACTCCAGATGATGTTGTTATCAATCTTTATAACGAACAGAAATATGTCACTACTCCTCTCTGGGACGTTATCGGCGTCGTCAATGGTACTATCCCAAATGAAGTTATCGTTGTTGGAAACCACCGAGACGCTTGGATTGCTGGCGGGGCTGGCGATCCCAACAGTGGCTCTGCAGTCATTAACGAGGTCATCCGAGGAGTTGGAAAGGCTGTCGAGGCTGGTTGGAAGCCTCTTCGAACTATCGTTTTCGCAAGCTGGGATGGCGAGGAATACTCACTCATCGGCAGTACTGAATGGGTTGAGGAATATCTCCCATGGCTCTCAGAAGCAAACGTCGCCTACGTCAATGTCGACGTCGGCGTCTCGGGCCCCGAGTTTACTGCTTCTGCAGCTCCTCTTCTCAATCAGATCATCCGCGACGTTACAAGCGCTGTCCCCTCGCCTAATCAGACTATCCCTGGTCAGACAGTCAAGGACCTCTGGTCCGGCAGGATTGCTACCATGGGCAGCGGCAGTGATTTTACTGCATTCCAGGATCATGCAGGTATTCCCTGTATTGACTTTGGTTTCAAGGACAGAGGTAACAGCGCTGTGTATCACTACCACAGTAACTATGACAGCTTCTACTGGATGAAGGAGTACGGTGACGTTGGATTCAAGTACCACCGAACGATGGCTCAAATCCTGGGCCTGACCATTGCCAAACTTGCTGGATCCGTGATCATTCCCTTCAGTGCTACCGAGTACGCTGATGCGTTGGAGGGTTATCTTGACCAAGTTGAGGCCAAGTTAGAGCCTACCAAGGACGCTCTCACTGAGGAGGAGATCTTCAATATCCGTGGTGCCGTCTCATCGGGCAAGCCGATTGGCAACGAGGACGATTTCAAGACAAGCCTTAAGGATATTCGTGACCTCCTTGAACACTTCCACCTGAAGGCTAGCGAGCTCGACGCTGAAGCTGAAATCGCTAAACATCAGCTTGAGCAAGGTATCCCATGGTGGAACATCGTCGAAAAGATTCGTCTCGGCTATACCATCGTCAGGGTGAACCGGAGATATAAGCTGCTCGAAAGGAGCTTCCTCTACGAAGGAGGCTTGGATGGTCGAGACTGGTTCAAGCATGTTGTGTTTGCGCCTGGTATTTGGACCGGGTATTCTGGAGGTAAGATTCTAAACGAATTGAACATTACTCGGATACTGACGATTATTTAGCTGTTTTCCCTGGTTGGGTTGAGAGCATCGACGCCAAGGACTACATCAACGGTCTCAAGTGGTCCGCCATTATTGGACGCTCCATTAACAATGCCATTGATAGCCTTTCGGATTAAGCTGCTTTGGTTCTGGAACTTGGATCTATACAGCTATTTATGCTCAAATGTGAAACTGATAAGCAAGTTTTCATGCCATCTCATCAGGAGATTGTGACGAGTGTAGCCATGCTATGTTTTATATAGACCATAAGAACATGACGGGACTTAGGCAACTATATATCTACCGGACTTTATTACCTTTTTCTTTTCTTGAACATCTAAGAAGTATAGCATCAGAAGTTTAGGACTCTTTATCATAAGATTAGTGTACTTGCCATAAGGCTTCGTGATCCTTAGGATATTTTAGGACACCTTAGGGTACCTTAGGATAACTTAGAATATCTTAGGATATAGATGCCACTAGAAACTCATTATAAAAAGCTGCACAAATTTCAGATCGTAAGCCACTTTCTTCC
>JAADJF010000383.1:0-73516 GCA_012932015.1 Fusarium acutatum
TCCGAATATCATCGAACACACACACCCATCCTCTGTACTATCTCCCACTTCCCATCCCTAGACCCAACGACTTTTCTTCGAGAATAACTCACCAGGGGCAATCCCGGACCGTTTCAGCCATGGCCAGAAACAGACCTTCCCTCCGAAGATCCCCTTCGCTTCGTTGACCAGAGAGCCGGTAACCTAGACTGTTCTCGTCATTTAAACTTTCTCGCTTGGGTTTCAGAATACGGGTTTTGTCCTGACTAATGGAGGTTTTTTGGGGTGGGACAGACAGGAGAGCAACAGAAAACGGTAGCTGACTCGGTTGGGGATGACGATTGATTGCCTGAAACGCACTTGGAATGACATGCTGGTGATGAGATAGATCTAAGCTTGTCTCTTTCCGGGTGAGGTTGGGCTGAAACTGAGGTTCTTTGTGAGTGGTGACAGTTCCGATGAGATTTAGTCTGGATGAACATGAATCGAGGATGATGGTTGCGTCAACGATATAATAGGAGACATCGCAGGTGTCCAGAGTTGTCCAGTGCTTGCGCCTCGAGGGCCAAGTTGGCTAAAGAATGCGAGCCTAAAGGGACTCAAGTCCTGGTACCTGAACAGCATGAATGCTAAGTTTTGTCTCATCAGTAGCCACAGCTTAGTTCCTCGGAGATACTCATCAAGGGACACTCAACTGAAGATGGATTCGAGCGGCGTCGATATCTGAAACCGCCTACCTTTGAGTTTATGCGGTCTCTCAGCCTTATTCATGCCTTACACTAGTTCAATTGAGATAGCATAAGAACAACGTCACAACATTTACAAGGCATTAATACACAGTTGTGGCATTCATATTAAGTTCACAAGTTGTGACTGTAACGTTTGCTCCATCGACAGTGGGTTGCGGATGGAATGATATGTGACTGTAGTTAACTGCCGAATTGTTGCAACGAGCCGTGTTTGACGTTGCGTTTAAGCTCATGGATCATCAAACGTGCTGCCGCGCGTATAAGTCATGTTACCTGACGATATGTCCATTGGACAGGGTCCGGGTGGGATTGAGAGAAGGGCACTTGTGGAAATAACTGTAATCTGCGGACATGACCTTCAACTTCAGGCTCCACTGAGAATGTCTTATTGTTACTTTATATGAACCTAGAAATAGAAACTGAGGACGTCTTTTTTGGAATGAATCTGGACCTGGTTCATATGGTGCTGGAGTGTGCTTAGCAGGCATGGTATTCTCAAACCTATCCTGTCTAAGCCATTTGAGACCGCGAGAGGACTGTTTAGCACGCAACAATAACTTTGAACTTATAAGAGTCGGTAAATGATTCAGAGATAAAATAGAATTCTTATCAGTAATTCTAGATATAGATTCGTGGTTGGTTTCCTTCATTTTTTTCTTATCCTCCAACGTTAGCTTGTTGGAGTGGCTTGCTCTAACAACGTGTCCCGGGTAGTTTCTGAATAGCTTCATCGCTTCAATCTAGGTTGAGATAGAATTAGTCATACTACAGTTTCAGTACTGAGAGTAAATATGATTGGTAAGCTGTTTTATGTGCTTTTGCGACTCGCTGAGGAGGCTGTGTTCGCCAGACTTTTACGTGGTGTAACGAACTGAACGGTGCAGGTCTAATTGGTTGTAAACCACAACCAAATTCTTGTTGCTGCAGTTAGTCATGGTCGCTACCTGTCCACTCGCAGAGCCATTCACTCAAGATTCTCCTAGTAAAATGCAGGGTATGACGAGATCTTCAATCCAAATGACCACAGTAAAGGCCATTTGTGAAGTCTTCTCGATAAGGTCAAGAGACAGAGTTATACATCTAATCAAGTAAGATCCATTGAAGGGATGCCATCTACGGCCCCGTCACTTGTCATTTCTGCCTCCAGTCTCACCACGTCACCTAGGTAGGTGGCGCTTTCCAAATAACAAGGCGTATCAGCACAGCCTGATTCGGCTGTCCAACAAATCAGCCTTCTAACTTCTCTTTTCTCCTTATATCTACCTCTCATTTGTTTCTAGCATGAACCCGCCGCACCATTTATGAAAAAATTGCACGCCATAATCGATATTGAAGTGTAATCTACGCTATGTCGGGTTTTGAGATTCTTGGTGCCATTGCGAGCTCTATCGCTCTGGCACAAGCGGTCAAAGGAACAGTCAAAGCCATAAACTTCCTACGACAAGCTTCAGAGATGAAGAAAGAGTGCGATAGATTGAAGAGCGAAGTAAGTGTGCTGGACGAACCTCGTTATGACTTGTGCTAAGAATTACAGATCCTCATGATCGACTACTTAATTGCTCGGACGAGAGAGCAGACAGATCCTATGATGCCAGCACAACGACTGCTCGGATCTGCAGAATACCCAATAGTCTCCTTGGTGACGCAAGAGCTGGAGGGGATTCTGGAAGAGCTCAAGGAGATTGTCAAGAAATATTCACGCTCTGGTATGCCCCACGACCGAAAGCGATACACAGATAAGATGAAATGGTTATCAGATGCAAGCAAGATTGAAGAGCTTCGAGAAAGAGCTCAGGCTACAAAATCCAACCTGCATACGGCAATCACGTTTCGAGTTTCTTCCATGGTAGATCGAGGAAATATGCGACAAGAAGTGTGAGTTCTGGTTATACTGTCCGTTGTATACACTGACGCATAGGAAGGCTCTTCCACCGTGTGACTCAACAGTTGACTTACTATACCCAAGAGACTCACAATATCTCTCAAACGCTACCTAAACTACTTCAAAACCCCCGACCCATACCAGAAGATTCAAGCGCAAGTGTACAACCATGGACGCAAGATACAAAGATTCACAACAAACCCAACCCATCCGCAACGGAAGGGGACAGAGTTACTGAGGGCAGGACAATTCCCTCGGCTAATGTACCCACTCATGAAGTTACCAATATCAATGAGGAGAGCTTTATCAGTGTGTCAACCATTCAACCCATGGGCACACGTTCATGTGGACTGAAATGCCAATGTCGATGCCACCGAGAACGACGAGAGCAGACTGGTGCCTGGGCAAGCTCTCTCCTCTCTTCATGGATAGTTCGATATGAAAGGATAGACACCAATTACCAAAGAACATGCAGGTGCAGGTCCAGCTTTGAGTTCGAATTTCGGCTTCCAAACTGGCTATGGGCAGGAGTCCTTTCGTTTCAGGCATCCCGAGGACCAAGTATCAGCTTCTCCTTACGTCTATCAAGGGTTCTCGAATCAGACGATAATTTATGGATGACAATGTCGAACTCATCCTTACTAAAAACTCGTCTTAGAGAGGGATTTGCGTACTTCCCGGATGACGTAGCTGGAGGTGTCTGGCCCTTGTTATTGGTAAGTACATCAGGTCTATAATAGCGTGATAAGCTTGTTGATACGTTTACTAGATATCATTGAGGAACCAGAGTTCGGATACCATGGAAATCCTTCTCAAGCTATGGAAAAACATATTGCCAAGTCAGGGGCTATCTAGGTTCGTCCCGATACAGTATGCATATGATGGCCACAACTGATGCTGGGTAGAGAAATCGGATACCGACTGAAAACACATGCTGTTATATATAATTGGACTGGAATGAATTCAGTGATAAACAAAGCACTGTCTTTTGTGCAAGATTGGGAGGACGTGACCATGACTAAAGTTCACATAGCGGCAACAGAAGGTGGAGTGTTGGACGCATTACGGGAGCAACCCTGGGCCATCGATGAACTCAACGAATATGGAGAGGCTCCAATCCATGTTTCAATTGGTTATAACAACTTCGGAGGATTCGAGCAACTGATCGCAGCCAATGCTGACATCAATCGGCAAACTGGTTTCGGCAATACTCCCCTCATGAGAGCATCCTACTACGGGCGCGACACAATGGTAAAGAAACTTTTGGGGTACAGCGAGTGCCGGAGGCGTATTGGGCAAAGCACTGCAGTAGGCCAAACCGCTCTTCATTTTGCTGTTCAATCAGAATCTGCAACCTGTGTCAGATTGTTGCTTGAGGCTGGAGCATCCGCACTGAAGCTCAATCAACTCGGCGAAACTCCAATGCACCGCCTTGCATGGGGAGAACAAGATGGCCAGCAAGAAATTTACGAGATAATCGAACTTCTGAAAGCTCACGGAGCTGATATCGAATCAAAAAATCGTGATGGTTGGACACCAATGTTGTGGGCATGTGCAAAAGGCAATGTCCCTGTCCTGAGAGCTCTTGTTAGGGCTGGCGGGTCACTCAGCGCCATCAGCTCACATCGACAAGGCATACTTCATCGGGCGGCTTGCTCCAACAATTTCGATATTGTCCATTGCCTAGCAGAACAAGACCTCGAGGATATCGACCCGCAACTTCGAGACCTCTCCCAGGGCGAAACTCCCTTGGGCAGCTTGAACAGCTTGATTTGGATCCTTGGTAAATGTGTTGTACCTTCTGATCCTATGCCGACTCCAGATCAGCAGAAAAGTTTCATCAAACTGTATTTCGACTTGTTAATACGAGACTTGGAAC
The DNA here is from genome assembly GCA_012932015.1 of Fusarium acutatum. NCBI lineage: Eukaryota > Fungi > Ascomycota > Sordariomycetes > Hypocreales > Nectriaceae > Fusarium > Fusarium acutatum. Next base: position 4,490 of record JAADJF010000383.1, read on the forward strand.
GTCACATGTTAACTCTCCGGAATATCCAAGAAGCAATACAAGACAGAGACCCCAAGACTACAACAGAACTCCTCCACATACTTGTTAAGAGGAACGAGGCCAGTTTCCGGCAGGGCCTCGTTGACTGGTATAGAGGATTCATATTTTATGTCTCAGATGGCAAGTGGGATCATTTGAAGCAGGCGATTTGCGATGAATATAATGAGACATCTGAGAAAGCCAAAAGAGCAGCAGTTGCGAGAGAAAAGACGATGGCAGATCCTGAGATGAAGGAATTCTTTTAAGAGCAAACATGGAGCAATGGGATATTATATCATCGGGTCGGGCCACACAGTAACAAATTGTGCATTCGTTCCCCGGTCTATCTGCAAATCATCTCTTCTCCGTAAAATCCTCAGGCCTTATCTGTTCATCATCTCCCTGGCCATAAAGAACATGATCAGACAAATCCTCGATCTTCAAGAAATACTTTCGACCCTTGATAACCCAGAATCCGAGCCCAATAACCAACATGACGCCGAACACAACAATAGCAAAGTTCATGTCCCCGACGGCTGGGTTTGGCGATCCAGGGAAGAAAAAGAAAACGGTCGTGATGACGGTGTAGATGATGGAAATAATGTTGAGGGCTGGCCCAAATCTTCCGAGACCAAACTCTCCTCCCGCTGGTAACTTGTCTCGACCAACGGCCATCAAGACAGCGATAGGGATCGCATATGAGATTGTTAGAGCAATAGTGCTGACACTCAAGATAGCTGAGAGGGTGGTGCTCGAGAAAAAGTACAAGAATCCAAGAATGTTGATGAAAGCTCCTTGGAGGATCAGAGAGCGTGCAGGGACTTGCCAATGGGGGTCAACATAGGCAAAGTAATCACCATATGGAAGACCCCGATCACGAGCAAAACTCCAGGTCAGTCTCGAAGCTGAAGTTAGGATTGACACACCCTGGCCAAAGCCATTAAAGGTGAACAGGGCGATCAGCACCGCACCTCCCTTGAGACCAACGACATTCTGAACAACCTCGATGAAAGGGAATCCAGAGGGAGCATCCAAAGTCGTAGCAAGGTCTTGGATGCAGAAAAGGCAAGCAACTAAGAAGATGAAGCCTGAAATGGCACCCATAACAATAGCCAAAACCATTGTTCTCGGGGCATTCCGTCGAGGCGCGGGGATTTCCTCAACCATATGAAGAACAGAATCGTATGCAGTGAGAGCATACGCAGACTGAACGAGTCCAAGGAACCAAACGACGCCATCAGTCCAACCCGTTTCGTTGATCCAAGTTCCAAAGACGAATTTCGGTGATTGATACTCAAGAGTTGAGTTCGTTCCAACGAGGATGGGAAGGGCGAGACAGAAGGCGATGAAGAGACCGACGAAGCCAACAGCAACAAAGTTGTTGAACCAGGGGAGGAATCTTTCCGATCGGCAGCCGACGTAGTTCACGAAGGTAAACAAGATGTTGATCCCGGTGTAGACCAGAAACATAACCCATCCGTTATTCATCCCCGTCCACTCCGGATCAAACATGAGTTTCATCGACAGCACAAACTCCGCCATGAATGCAATCTGCGATGCAGAAAGACACCACCACCCAACAACACTGATGAAAGCCGTCAAGTAACTCGCAAACCTCCCCCACGAAGTCTTCCAAAGCTTTCCCACCCAGAGCGCTTGTCCAAGAGCAGACGGCATACTAGAGCACATCTCACCAAGAGACATGGCGATACAAACATTGCAAAGTGTGACGAGAACAAGACCCCAGAGACAAGTTACAGGTCCGCCATTCTGGATACCTGTTGCGAGTGATTGTGCGCAGACAGCCCATGTTCCGAGAATGCAAAAGGCGAGGGATAGCATGCTCAGGGTGCTGAATTTCCGGGAGAGTGCCTGCTCGTGCCCGAGAGCTGCGAGGTCAAGGGCATCGCGTTCGGCCTGGTTCATTCGTGTTGTTTTCTCCATGGTACGCCAGAGCTTGAGTCGATGGTCGGATGAGTGTAGTAGAAGGATGTGATCATTCTCTGGCAGTGAAGGAAGTAAACTGTATATAAATGTATACCAAGTATGATATTGAACTCTCTGGTATTGATATTGAACTGATCTACTACGGGACATCGCCGTCTTATATATCCATCACTTATCTTTTACCCCAGACTCCAATGTTACACCAGCCCGTGCGCTAGCAAACCTCCGCATAGAAACAACGTGCAAAGTATACACCCTTTTCAGTTTAGTGCAGGCGATTTGGTAGGTTTCCGGGTGGGTTTCCGACTAGAGAATAGATCGCTTCCAGGGACTGCACGGGTGACTCGGCCGGTTGGTACCTCATCTAACGGTCGCATTACCTCATGGGTTTTTTTGGAGGGGAGCTGATAAGGATGGAAGTTGGAGATATTGGATCTAGAACGAGCGATTGGGGATTGTTATTGGTTGTTAATTTACGAAGAGGTTAGCTATCGCTTTAACATTCCTAAGAGGGTAATGGGGGACAGAAAGGGGAGGGGTCGTCATCTGCAGAATTTAGAGACTTGCTATTTATCACAGCTTCTTATTTTCTGATCCCTTTCGAATGGCTTGTGTAAATTCCCATTCCGAGGAAACGAGTGAGAATAGGAGCTTTCGTCTAACTGTATGCGTTGTGAACTATTGAGAGCTGGTCGTGGAAAGAAGAGCCTATTGAACTTTGCTCAAGAAGCTGTGTCTATAAAGATGAAGCTGTATTTGTTACCTCAAGCTGTACCATCTCAACCTTTGTTAATCAACATATGCATTAGTCACCTTTACACCTTGTATTAAGCAGCATGGCTGATAGTGAGTCTAATACAGTGGTTGGAAAAGAACAGGACGAAGAAGCACGAAAGAACTGGCTCGACACAGCCAAAGCAGCTCAGCAGGTCAAAAACGAAGCCAAGCAGAAGTACAACGAAGCGAGCCCCGGCACACCCTACGTAGAATGGCTCGAGACAGATGCGATATCATCACAAACCCATGTTGAGCTTAGCTGACCCCTACCAATAGAGTCCCGCATTCACCAGGGCCTACCATGCATTCGGTAAAGCCCAGGTCAAATTCGACGAGGTCTATCTCGAGTATGATAATGCAGCGGCGCAGGCATGGATTGATGCGAGGAATGCTGAGAAGAAGAGGCTGTGGAATAGGGATGAGGATGGGACGCCGTTCTTGATCATCCTGCCGGAGAGTATTCCTGGGCCGCCTAAGACTTTGGAGGATGGGAGAGGATCCAAGTAGATACCAGTAGGACCTTTGTCTTGTTGGAGAAGTAGGTACAAGTTCGTATTTCTGGGCCGAGAATAATTGGCATTTGTAAGTCGATGTCAAGCTATGTAAGGATTAGGAAATGTTTTTGACCAGATTTGTTCGTGCATTGGCATATGCTTCTGAAGTCTGAGTTGGCCGAAGAGCAGCGTATTATTGAGGCTGAGTACAGCAGTCCCCAGGGCTTATGCGTACTGTAGCTAAAACGAACGTCAAGCAACACAGTGTTCTCTATACTCAAAACACAACCACCTCGCGATATGTTACAGTTGCAATCTCTTTACCCCGTGGGGAAGATCTCACGATGATCCCCAAAAGCAATCCATCACGCAAAAGAATCAAACTCCATCATCTTGATCGTGATAACACAAAAAAGCATGGACGTTAAAATTGGGCTTCGGCATTGACCAGGATCATCATCTCGGCCCACACACCTCAAAGATGGTGCTTGTACGGATTAGGAAACTTCGGGCGACGAGACTGATAAGACGGGATCATTTGTTCTGTATCAATTTTTTGGAATTATTCTGTTTGACTACATTGTCCTAAAGTTTAGGGTCCTTTTGATGCCCCCCCTTCTTCTCTTCTTTTTGGCAATCTGTTTTCTGGTTTCTGCTGCACTTTGAATCTGGTTGGATTAGTTGTGTTCAGAGGATATGAATGTGAGATGGGCAACCTACTAAGCATAGTACACGGCCCCCTTCCTCCACGCTTTTCACCACGTTCTTCGACGCGGATCCTTTATTCCTGATTGAATGCATTGTCACTGACCTACCGCCTCTTTGCTTATGCAATGAGGTCGGCAACGTTCATGGGCATCTCATCGATCTGGGTAGAGTAGTACACTAAAAAGTCAGCTTCATCCATGACCAGACGATGTCAAGGACACTTACACTCAATATCTCTCAGGATGCGCACATCTTCGGTAGTAACAAAGTTGATAGCAACACCCTTGCGACCAAACCGACCACTTCGACCGATGCGGTGGATGTAGTTCTCTCGGTTACTAGGAAGGTCGTAGTTGATAACTAAACTGACCTGCTGAACGTCGATACCACGAGCCCACACATCAGTCGAGATGAGAACACGGCTGTTACCCTGTCGGAAATCCTGCATGATGCTGTCTCGTTCCTTCTGAGGCATGTCGCCGTGCATACTGCTGACTGTAAAGTTCGCCTCGCGCATCTTGTCGGTGAGCCAGTCGACCTTGCGCCGGGTGTTGCAGAAGATGACGGCTTGCGTGATGGTGAGGGTGTCGTAGAGATCGCATAGGGTGTCGAATTTCCAATCCTCCTTCTCCACGGCGATGAAGTACTGCTTGAGACCTTCAAGTGTCAGTTCGTCACGCTTGACGAGAATGCGAACGGGATCGGTCATGAATTTGGTCGTCATGTCGAGAACGTCGTATGGGAGGGTGGCGCTGACGACCACGACTTGAGTGGCAGGGGGGAGGTATCGGTACACATCGTAGATCTGCTCACGGAATCCCTTGTTGAGAAGCTCATCGGCCTCATCGAGGACCAGCATCTTGATGTGTCTGGTGCGCAAGTGTCGTCGTCGAATCATATCGGCCACACGGCCTGGGGTGCCTGAGACAATGTGTTGACCATAGTCGAGCTTGCGGATATCCTCTCCAACGTTTGTGCCTCCAATACAAGCGTGACATTGCACGTTCATGTAGTCGCCCAGAGCCATGACAACGGACTGAATCTGAGTAGCCAATTCTCGTGTCGGTGACAGAACCAGAGCTTGTGTCTCTCGTACCGCGGTATCGATGACCTGCAGCATACTGATGGAAAAGGTAGCTGTCTTTCCGGTACCAGACTGCGCCTGAGCAATAGTGTCGCGACCCTTGCAGACCTGAACGATCGCTCGAGACTGAACAGCGGAAGGCGACTCGTATCCGTAAGCGTAGATTCCACGAAGCAAGTTCTCTACCCAAACATTAGCTACATCACAGAAGTGACCCTCACGACATACCCTTCAGCGACATCGATTCGAAAGTAGGATGGACCGTAACCTCCTTGGAGGTGGAGAATTCCATCCTCTCATCGGCCTTTCGATCAATTCCTCCAGCGCTTTCAGCCATGATTTCGTCTGTTGTTGATGGATATTTGTAAGGTGAAGAATTACGCTTTCGCGATGAAGTTGGGGCTTTTTTCTGGGGTCAAAGTTTTGGTCTACAACTTTTAGAGCAAAGACGTAACACGGAGCGCGCGCCGGATATTCTTCGGTCGGGGATTGCGCGCCTGAACGCCACTGAAACTCGCGACAGGCTCCGTAATTTTTTAAGCATCAAGCTCATCTCAACTTTATCATCTTCATTCAGTTGAAGATCATTATATTTCCAATTTGTGATACCCGCAGGAGCTGTTGTAGCCAAGTTTCGCAAATATGCTTGTTCTCGAAGAGCAGCGCTATATTCATGAGGATCTAGAGCGTCTGGAACAAGGTATCGCTGATCGCATTCGCGATGAGCCCAGACATGTGAGTAGCTTGAAACGCCTGATAAAGCGTCCACTGACTTTGCAGATCCGTGATCGCCTCAACAGAGATCATGAGATTTCCCAATTATTAGACCAGATCCAGGTTCAGTCGAAAAACCTCCTCGACATCTACAAAGACGAAAACGGTGTCCGGTCGCAAGAGATTCAGCAGATCGGTACAGGCGACCCTTTCGCGGAGTTCTACAAGCAGCTCAAAGGTGTTCGTGAACATCACGAGAGATACCCATACGAGCAAGCAGAAAACTCGGAGCAACGATATCAGATCAAGAAATCAGATGGAGAGCCGCTACCATCTATTGTGGACTCTCTGTTTTCTGGAGAGGAAGCTTACGGACGATTTTTCGATCTTAACATCTGCCACGAGGCCTACCTCAACCTTCCCAATGTCCGGCGACTCACATATTTGCAATATCTTGAGAACTTTGACAACTTTGCACCTGGACATGGTGGAGTCACACGAGCCAATAAATTGACGGATCAGTACTTCAAGTACGTTGGACAGCTAGCAGAGTATCTCGAGAGTTTTATGCGACGAACACGACCGCTGGAAAACGTGGACAAGGTGCTTGCGTCGTTTGACCAAGAGTTCGAGATGGTATGGGACAAGGATGAAATTCAGGGCTGGGAGAAGGACTCACATTCAACAAACGCCACTGCAAAGGAGACCAGCACAGCAGAAGCTGTATGGTGCGAAGATTGCGAAAAGGAGTTCAAGAACGAAAACGTCTACAAGAACCATCTCACAGGGCGGAAACACATCAAGGCAGCCGAGCAGCGGAAACAGCGACAGGAGCAAGATTTGCCAGCCAACGGTGCAAATGGAACGGTCTCAGCGACACGGCTAAAAGAGCGCGCGGTGGCCGAACGAGAGTACAGAGTCAAGCGCCTAGCCAGCGCCATGAGTACCGAGCGAAGCGACACCAGAGTCAACGTCGAGCGCAAGCAAGGCATGACGGAACGCGAGCGTGCCCAAGAACTCGAGAACCTCTTCAACGCCGATGACACACCCCGAGAAGCCCAAGACGACGGCGAAGGCGAAGACGAAGACGGCGAGGAGCGAATCTACAACCCCCTCAAGCTGCCCCTCGCATGGGACGGCAAGCCCATCCCCTTCTGGCTGTACCGCCTTCACGGGCTGGGTGTCGAGTTCCCCTGCGAGATCTGCGGAAACTTTGTATACATGGGTCGACGAGCCTTTGACAAGCACTTTAATGAAGCGCGACATATTTACGGTCTTAAGTGTCTGGGCATCACCAATACGACGTTGTTTCGCGATATCACCCGCATTGAGGAGGCGATGCAGCTGTGGGAGAAGATTCAGAAGGAGAAGAAGCGCACAAAGGTTGATGAGGGGAGTGTGGTCCAGATGGAGGATGGGGAGGGCAATGTCATGCCTGAGAAGGTTTACTTGGATCTGCAGAAGCAGGGATTGTTGTAGATGTATTTGTATGTATGGTAAACTATGAGACCGGAGTCTCAAAAATAATCTGGGTTTATTACGATCATGATAGCTTGTCTCATTACTCGTGATGAAAGGGGTCAAGGCATCATGGCTTGATTAGTCATGACTCCATCGCCCCTCCAACTCACGCTCACACCAAGTAAACATTACCATCAATTCCATCATCAACAATCATGTCACAGCTCTCAAGACCCATACCAGCCCTTTACGCCGTATACGTGCTCCGTTCAACGAAGCGCCATGCATCAATCTACATAGGCTCAACGCCCCATCCCCCAAGACGTCTGAACCAGCACAATGGCATGGCTCGAGGCGGTGCAGTACGCACTGCAAAAGACACACTACGACCATGGGAGGTTATGATACTTATAACAGGATTCCCAAGTTCGATTGCTGCCCTGAAATTTGAGTGCGTTAAAGCCGTGATGTGTGAAGTTTCTGGCTGACTGAGTTTTCACAGATGGGCTTTAACGAACCCTCATTTAACGACACATATCTCAACAGAGGAGCGCATAACGACAAGAGCGCCTCGGAAAAAAGGACAAGGGAAGCCCCGGAAGCCTATTCACAGTCTGAGATCTGTGGTATCGAATCTTCACTTGCTCGTTGGTGTGTCGAGTTTTGCACGCTGGCCACTTACCCTGCACTTCTTTGTACCAGAGCCCAAGAAAGCTTGGGATAATTGGCTCAAGTCTAAGGAGACAACACCAAGGGAGGGTATTAAGATCACTGAAGACTATGAACCAGATAAAGGGTCGAACGGGACGAAATCTGTTGAGCCCTGGGGTATTCGTGCCCTGCCACTGGATTATGCACCTATCAAGCCATATGTCGAGAAGGCGCATAACGTCGTGAAGTTTGAAAGAGAAGGGAACTGTGTTCATTGCCACGAAGCACTAGAGTCAGGAAAAGGACTGCAACCAATGTGTCCCCACGATGGATGCGAAGCAATGGGCCATCTCGACTGCTGGTCGAAACACGCCCTCAAAGGCGAACCAAAAGAGATATTGCTTCCCTTATCATGCACGTGTCCGAGCTGTGGTGGCAAAATTAATTGGAGCGACATGATGAAGGAGTTGACTCTTCGTGTAAGGGGACCGAAGGAGGTTGCGAAATTGCTCAAGAAGAAACGGCGGACGAAGAAGGAGATTGCGGCTGAAGCTGAAGCTGAGGAGGATATTTGAGGATGGCTTGTTTTTTGCTTTTGGCGTTAATATGAAGATACCCGCTATGCATTTCGTTGAATTGTTGTCAATGTTCAATCTTTTGGATGTGAGCATGCTTTTGATCAATTGTCGACTCCAGCTCGACAGCCAGTCATCATGATGGTAGTGTACAGTAAGTTTAAGCCCTCGAGTTAATGTTGTTGTCATTCTTTTTTGAAGCATCGCCCCAAGAAGCAAGAAAACCCGGACCCTTGAAGCAGAATGCCAATGTTCAATCAGCGAAAGGCCTGCTAAGTCCTTGCAAATGCACCTGGGTCTCTTTTGTCATTCATGGCTGAGATCCCAAGTATTTCTTGCTCCAGATACTCTGTCTGTCTGTTTGAAGACTCACTCAAATCATCGTGTGCCCCGGTTCCCCACGCAATGATGCTGACCAGGACCCCGGCGTTTGTGCTGAACGTCATCTCATCGTGATTGGCTCGTAAGCGGTCCATTATTAACTAACCCCTGTTCATTGAGAGTTCGATATCAGATTTGATTTTTTCTGGGCCCGCCTTTTGTCTCTGTGGCCGTCAGACTTTTAGGGGCATGCCATCGCCATTGAGCGGGACAGAAGGCAGCCACACAACTGGACAAGGAACATTGATGATGCCAGTCAGCGCGTGACTGGTTTCAATGTCACCCATGCCCTGCCGCATTCGGATACCTCCTTCTCCATGACGACGTGGCCGTAAGATAAAGATTTTCTCGACCGTCAGACTTGTCCCCTTCGCATTGATCGTGATATTGATGCTGAATGTGTCGGGTCACTAGCTGACGATGCTCAATGGATACCAATATGCCTCATAAGGCTGTGGCATTTTCCCTGAATTTAGCGGTTGCGTCGCAAACGTGTTGGTTAGAGTTCGACTAGACCCACACGCTACATTGACCGCGTGCAGACAAAGAACCTTTCTTTCAAACCGATATCTTCTTTGTTCTTGACAGTGGATGCTACTTTTGTGGACATTGACGATGTGATTCTCGGTAATGGGGGCACCGGCCGGATGTCGTCGCTAGTGGGTCCGCCACATGAGTTTTCGGGGCCCTGTATCAGGACGGCGTTTTTGAGCGCTGAAACAGCCAACAAAGACTTGATTGGAAAGAAAAGACATCGTTGGAACGCGATATAGTCGGTAATACAAAAATAATGATACGATGGGCATTTTAGAGTCGTAGTTGTCCAGAAAATCCACTGCAATTTTTGTACTTGCTGGTCCGAACCCACCGGCCCTGCCTCCGTACAGTCAGTGACAGAGAATGCGGCGGGTACTTGTGCCTGGCGCCAGAATCGTGCTAAACAGAGGTACCTACCTGCCCGTCCAGTCCACTTTAGTATTTGGCGTGCACTTACCAGGAACCTCCTGCCGCACCCTGGCCTGGGCTTCCTTCCCTTCACACCCTCGTCCCTTGTCCCTTCTGGGTTCCCTTTGTGTGTCTAGGTACTGTCCGTCCTTCGTCGCTCGCTCGCGCCTCCAAGATCTGGGATTCCCTCGACCCATTCCCACCTTCCCAACTTCCGTTCCCACTCACACCCTTCACCCTCCGCTCCTTCCTCACTCTTAATTCTTTCATTCAGCATCAACAGTCCCTATTAGAGTGGCTGACTGGTTATTTCGAGCCATTACCACTACGAACTTCAACTTCGGGTACTTGATTCGAAAGTCACGATAACTTCTGTGTGTTTTGCACAGCGGGCCTTTTTTATATCGACTTACTCGTGCGTATATCCCGTGTTAGTTGGAGATACTTCCTCGTGCTCCCTTCCATGATACCAATCAAGTACAACTCACCACTAACATTAGACTCAGGTGCGAAGCTCGACTATACATCGCCTTTCTAGTCATCATTCACACCTTGGTTCCTCGTCGCGATTGAGACCTTGTGGCCTGCGATGCTGGCGAATTATTGACGACGGCCTGCCCGAGTATGAAGTCGACGTACGCCGCGTAATCGTAACGCTCGACCGATCCCAATCCGCTCCTCTTTATTAGTCGCCGCTCAACGCATCGTCGTCCGCTCCAACCATGGTGTCAGTGCCAACTGTAGGCGCCGCGGCTCCTGCAGCCACCCACAGCACGAATGCAAGCACGCGAAGCTCACCGAGTGCTCCCGCTGGCAACTTATCGAAACCGAAACCCAAGGTGAATTCTAATGGATACCACCCGATCAATCCACAGACACCTCTCAGCTCACTCACGAGTGCTCCTCTGGATCTTACCTCCGTCGAACGTCGCGGACAGCCCACCGCAGTCAGGGAACCAGTCGTTAAGCAGAGCCGTCCTCACGGTCTACAAGAAGCACCGACGTACCGCCCAACGGAAGAGGAATGGAAAGATCCTTTCGAATACCTACGGAAAATCACACCTGAAGCAAAGAACTTCGGCATCTGCAAGATCATTCCACCGGATTCCTGGAATCCAGACTTTGCCATTGATACCGAGGTACGACAATCGGCGCAATCCCAGCGCGTTCAAGCTATCAATGTGCGATGGCTGTCGGTGATTCGTGCTAATTATTTAGAAATTTCATTTTAGAACCCGAAAACAAGAGTTGAACTCGGTGGAAGGGAGTATGTGTTACTCATTTTGACATTATCGCACTCGGCTCACATGTTGCAGGTACACGTGCCAACCTTACATATCTTGATGGCCTCTCAAAATTCCACAAGCAACATGGCACCAATCTACATCGCTTACCGTACGTGGACAAGAAACCGCTTGATCTTTATAGATTAAAGAAAGCGGTCGAGTCGCGGGGCGGCTTTGAAAAGGTTTGCAAGCATAAGAAATGGGCAGAAATCGGCCGTGATTTGGGCTATAGTGGGAAGATCATGTCCTCTCTTTCGACTTCACTCAAAAACTCTTACCAACGATGGCTTTGCCCATATGAGGAGTACCTCCGACTCGCGAAACCTGGTGTTCACCAACAGCTGGAGCAAGAGTATGGTGGACCATTGACCCCGAGTCCTGCGCAAACTCCAGCTAAGCGATCAAACGTCAACACACCTCTCAGCATCCGAGGTAATTCCCCAGCGCGCAATGCTTCCGACGCACTCCAGGCCAATATCATTGGAGTGAAGAGGGAAACGGATGGCGACACGCCGATGCCCGATGCCCTACCCTCTCAAGCTCCAACATCTGGTGGATTCACAGCTGTCAACTCGGGCGGGTTTACTCCCGCGAATTCTGGCTTCACAAGCGTCAATCGCAGTGTGACCAGTGAGCCAAAAAGCTTCACCCCTGACCCTAAGCGATTTGACAGCCCGGCCTCTTCAGCAAAGAATACTCCAGACAACCGAGCCTCTAGTCTAAAAGAAACAGCATTGAAGCGTCAGCTAAGCTGCGAAAGCTCATCTGAATCGGCCAGAAAGGACACCGATATTGAGGATCCTGAAGCGGCTAGCGGCCGTCGCAGCAAGCGACTCAAGAAAGGTGAGTGATGACTGTTGGATTTCTCTTCCCTGCTGTCAATCCACGTTGTCGCAACGCAGAGCATTTCCGTTTCCGACTTGAGGACCATACGCAGGGATTTTAGCTGCGATGACCGATCTCGCTTTTCATTGGCTCCATGATCATGGGCTAACATTTCTGTCGTAGATGCTGTCCCCACTGTGGCTGGATCGCACATGACGCCATTCCGTCCTTCAGTGCCCAGGATTCCGCGAGAAGAGCCACCACCGCCAGGCGAGGTAAGTCAAGTCGCCCTCAAAAAGGGTTAAGCTGACTTTGTAGAAATGCGAAACTTGTGGTAATGGTGAAGATTCTGGCTCTCTACTGATTTGCGAGTCTTGCGATCATTCCTATCACCCAGCATGCCTCGACCCACCTCTGAAACGAAAGCCTGATAACGAATGGAACTGCGCACGATGTCTGGTTGGAGATGGCCAGTTCGGATTCGAAGAGGGAGGTCTTTACTCTCTAAAGCAGTTCCAGCAAAAGGCAAACGACTTCAAGCAGGGTTACTTTGAAAAGAAGATGCCATTCGACCACGAGCTCAACTGTCATCGACCTGTCACCGAGGAGGATGTTGAGACTGAGTTTTGGAGATTGGTTGCCGACCTGGAAGAGACGGTTGAGGTCGAGTACGGAGCTGATATCCATTGCACAACTCACGGCTCAGGATTTCCGACCGCGGAACGACACCCTCAAAACCCGTATGCGACTGATCCTTGGAACCTCAACGTTCTTCCGTTCCATCCTGAGAGTCTGTTCAGACATATCAAATCTGATATCTCTGGCATGACAGTTCCCTGGGTCTATGTCGGTATGATCTTTTCGACATTCTGCTGGCACAACGAGGATCACTATGCCTACTCTGCCAACTACCAGCACCTCGGCGCAACCAAGACTTGGTACGGTATCCCAGGCGAGGACGCTGAAAAGTTCGAGAACGCCATGAAGGAAGCAGTCCCAGAGCTATTCGAAACACAACCGGATCTACTCTTCCAGCTTGTCACGCTCTTGACTCCCGAACAATTGAAGAAGGCCGGAGTTCGTGTATATGCTCTGGATCAGAGAGCCGGCCAACTCGTCATTACATTTCCACAGGCTTACCACGCTGGTTTCAACCATGGATTCAACTTCAACGAAGCTGTCAACTTTGCACCACATGACTGGGAACCTTTTGGACTGGCTGGTGTTGAGCGATTGCAGCTCTTCCGAAGGCAACCGTGCTTCTCCCACGACGAGCTTCTCTGGACCGCTGCGGAAAGTGCTGCGACAGGCCTGACCATCCAGACCGCGAAATGGTTAGCACCCGCCCTTGATCGCATACACAAGCGAGAGTTACATCAAAGGGAACAATTTGTTGCAAGACATCTTGAAAAAGCACCTCATCAATGTAAAATTGGAGGAGGCAACGAAGATACATGTTCTTTGACACTTAAGATAGAAGATGAAGATGTTCAAGACGAAGACGAGCAGTGTTGCAGTTACTGCAAGGCTTTCTCGTATCTCTCGCGCTTCAAGTGCCTCCAGTCGGGCAAGGTTCTTTGTCTGCTTCACGCGGGCTATCACGCTTGCTGTGATCTGCCCGAGCAAGCCCGATTCCAGGGCGAAGGTCATATCCTTTTCTTTAGAAAAGCGGACGAGGACATGGATGCGATCTACCGCAAGGTGATGGAGAAAGCACAAACTCCCGAGCTTTGGGAGGAAAAGTACGACAAGCTACTTGAAGAAGAGGCAAGGCCGTCGCTGAAATCACTGCGTGCGCTTCTCCACGAAGGCGAGCGAATTCCATACCCTCTCCCTTCATTTCCCGTCCTCCAGGATTTCGTCAATCGATGCAATGATTGGGTGGGCGAGGCAACAAACTTTATTGTGAGGAAGCAGCAAAACAGGCACAAGAATGACAAAGCCTGGCAATCAAGCATGCGCAAGTCGATCGGCAACTCTGAGCAGGACCAAAAAGAGAGAGAATCTCGAAATGTGTCAAACATCTATCGACTTCTCGATGAAGCCGAACACATTGGTTTTGACTGTCCGGAGATTTTCCAGCTTCAAGAGCGCGCCGAGGCTGTCAAACAATTCCAGACTACTGCAGCGCAGGCTTTGAGGAACACCTCCACCTTGTCACAGAAGACGGTCAAGGAACTCCTCGAAGAAGGGCGCGGCTTTAATGTGGACATTCCTGAGGTTGACCAATTGATGAAGGTGCTGGAGCAGTCAGAATGGAATGAGAAAGCATTCGCCAACCGAGGAGTATACATGACTCTCCAAGAGGTCCAAGATCTTATTGAAGAAGGATGCAAGCTTGGCATTCCCACATACAACGACCATTTGACCTACTATCGTGACCAGATGCACGCTGGACAGCAGTGGGAGAAGAAAGCCAAGGAACTCATTGTTGCTGAGTTTGTTCACTACCCGCAGCTCGAAGCACTATCGCGCCAAGTGCAGATCAACGTGCTTCCCGTTTCACAGGAGACTCTGAGCGCAGTTGATCAAATCCTCCACAAACAACGCGAAGCCCAACGCCAGATAGTTTCATTGCTGGACCGGTGTCGGCTCCCCGACTTGCATGACCGACCCAAGTATTCGGAAGTCGTAGAGATCCAGAAGAGATTGGAAGACCTCAACTCGAAGCCGGATGGAACTCTCGAACTCGAGAATGAGCGCAAGCGCCATGAGGATTGGATGCGAAAAGGCAAGAAACTCTTCGGTAAATCTAACGCCCCCTTGCATATCCTCAAGAGTCATCTTGAGTATGTACTAGAGCGCAACATGGATTGCTTCGACATCGAAAACGACACGCCTCGAATGCCCGGGGAGCCGGTTTCAAGAGAGGTCAGCCCTGAGCAAGGATCCAGCAAATGGGACGAAAGTCGATCCCGACAAGTCTTTTGTATTTGCAGAAGGGTAGAGGCGGGAATGATGATTGAGTGCGAGATGTGCCACGAATGGTAAGCTGTCACGAGAATATTTTGCACATTACTAACACCACTAGGTATCACTACAAATGTCTCAAGATTGCCCGCGGTAAGGTCAAAGAGGACGATAAGTATACTTGCCCGATCTGTGACTGGCGGATGAAGATTCCCCGAGATGCTTCGCGACCGAAGCTGGAGGAGCTGCTGGCCCTCGCTGAGGAAATGGCATCATTGCCCTTCCAACCTGAGGAAGAAGAGGTTCTCAACAAAATCATCGACAATGCACAGAATTTCCGAAACCATATTGCCAACTATTGCAACCCGTTATTATCTACGGAAGCTGAGGCAGAGACGCAACGATTTTATCTGCGCAAGATTGAAGGGGCAGAGGTCTTGCTCACATACGAGACCAATTTTTTCCGCCAAGAACTTCATAAATGGTGCCCTGTGGCCCCCGAAGCTCCGCCGATCCAGGAGCAGTCCAGAAGTACACGAAAACCACGACCGACAAAACTGCAGAAGATGTTGGTTGAGTACGGCGTTGACAATCCTGACGACCTGCCGGAGCACGCCCGAGGAAAGGCGAACAGTCTGCGCCGGAAGGCAGCCAACGCTGAAGCCGCAGCGGCCGCGGCGTCGCACTCTATGGGTGGAATCGGATCTGGATATGGAGGGTCGGGATATTACCCACGTTCCGGTGAAGCTGGCAGCCCTAACAGCCACGGGGACCGTCGTGAATCGCAGTCCTCAGGCCATTCAAGAACCAATTCGGTAAGCCTGGGCAATGGCATGCATGCTGGACCCCTGGGAGCCGGCGGCCCGCAGCTGGTAGTTGACTACTCATCAATGTCTTTGGAGGACAGAATCCTTCAAGGTCACGATGATGGTCTCAACTTCCAAACCGACGCTGAGAAGAGCAAAGCTTTGGAGATTCTCGCGAGGACCGAATTGGGTAGAAAACAAGCCGAGGCCATGTGGGGACCCAACGTTTGGGGAACTGGACGTGGATCTATTGAGAGACGCGTATCTAATCCGATAGACGAAGAAATGATCAAGCAGGAAGATGGCAACGTGGATCAAATGTTCAAGGAGATGACGAACCAAGACGAAGATGACGAGAAAAAGATCGATGCTGGGGGAGATGTCACCATGACCACAGCGTCCTTAGAAAAGGAGAGAAATGGGATGGACGCTCTTCTAGACGGGGAATGAGTTTGCAGGGGATGACAAGGGGTGATGGCGTTTTCGTTCGGTTTAAAAATACCAAGAAGGAAAAGGAGTCAGGTCGGGTCGGTTATGCCATTTGGTGTTTGTTCTTGAGCCAATTTTGTTTGTACGAGATCCATACAAAGGGCGTCTGAGATGGGCGATTCAGAGAATACCACACCACACACATGAGGTTGTACTGGTTTTCAGACCAGGCTATGTTACATAAACAATGGGCAGTTACGTTACGTTATTAATGAGATGATTTCATTCAAAACTCTAAACATGGTTATGATATTCTCCAGGGCGTTGAGCCCGGACATCTAATGGGACAATGGCTAATAAACGCTGTACCCGCCTGTTTTCCTAGAAAATTTGATGACAACTTGGACCCGACCGAATTTGTTGAAGACATGGCCTCTTTCTTTCTTTTGTCCCAAAACCGCCCCTTGAAGGAGAACCTTTCCTGAACCGTAACGCCGAAAATGCAGATAAATCAATGGTGATGGTACTCGATGCACGTCTCATGAGATGCATCCTTCCTATACATGATGAATGTTCTTCATAGGCTTATCGTTTCCATCATAAGCATGTTGAAGATTGCTTGGGCCCAAACTTGCGACCGTATTACTCTTTATCGGTTGATACCAATAAGATTAAGGAACTCGTTGCGCGTCTTGGACTTCTTCTCGAAGCAGCCAAGGACACAGCTCGTGATGGTGCTGGTGGTCGTCTTTTCGACACCGCGCATCACCATGCACAGGTGGCTTGATTCCATAACCACGGCGACGCCCTGGGGCTTGAGAATCTCCATGATGGCGTGGGCGACTTCCTTGGTGAGGCGTTCTTGGATCTGCAGACGGCGGGCGAACATCTCTGCGATTCGGGGGAGCTTGGATAGGCCGATGACGGTCTCGTTGGGGATGTAGCCGATGTGCATCTGCGGGGGAAAAAGTCAGCTGTTTGTTTGATTTCTCGTGCGATTTCGGAGGAGGAGCGCAAACCTTGCCGGTGAATGGTACGAGATGATGCTCGCACAGAGACTAGGAATTGTTAGCTGTATTTTCGCAATTGAGTGTAGACAATAACTCACGAAGATCTCAATGTCCTTCACAATGACCATTTCACTGTGTCCCTCTCTGAATAGAGCCTCGTTGACCATGGTTTCAATGTTGTCCTGGTATCCCTTGGTCAAGAAGAGCAGGGCCTTTGCGTAGCGCTCTGGAGTTTTCAGAAGACCCTCACGATCGGGATCTTCACCGACACACTCTAGAATAGTGCGCACAGCACCGCTCATACGTTCCAATCGCGCAGCCTGCTGCTCCTCGGTTTCCTCTCTGCGCTCTCTCGTGCCACGACCTAACACCGTCAGTAAGCGTAACCGCCCTCCGATCAAACCAAGGTAAAACATACTGGGTCGACTGAGCCCATCAAAGTCAATGACAGGACTAGGAGATCTCATCTTCACCACAGCGCCCTCCTCTTCAGGAACGC
Organism: Fusarium acutatum; assembly: GCA_012932015.1. Classification (NCBI taxonomy): domain Eukaryota; kingdom Fungi; phylum Ascomycota; class Sordariomycetes; order Hypocreales; family Nectriaceae; genus Fusarium; species Fusarium acutatum. The sequence goes on from JAADJF010000383.1 coordinate 22,010, forward strand.
TCTGGGGTGCAGCAGCGCGGCGCTTCCTGGGGAGAGGTTCATCGCGGGGATCTCGCGAAGCTTTGGCCAAGCTATTGCGACGCTGGGCGAAAGCACTGGGCTTTGCGCCATTGACAGCGACAGTAGCGTCGCCGTTCTTTCTCTTCTTGTCCTTGCGCTCGCGACGGCGCCTGCGGGAGTCGTCGCTGCTGGACGAGGAGCCCGAGATGCTTGCGACGTCGTGGGATCTCTTCTTTCCGTCTTCGGAGGTAGGCATGGTGGCGATGTGAACTGAAGGGGAATTGAGGGAGAAAGAGAGAGGATGGAGGAGAAAGAGGGGGAATAAGTACTAGGTAGGTATCTTTATGAGTCAAGAGAAAAAACAGGCGATAATTGACGACAAGACTCAAGCCAAAGAGTACGGAAACCGAATTGATTGAGTCAGGGTCCAAATGTCTCTCTCACTCCAAAACCTAAGCCAATGACCGGATCCAAACGCCGAAAAAATTAGAGGGGCTCCACGGGATTCGCGGGGAATGGGCTTCTGCTGCAATTATTTTCCCACGCGGGCTGCTTTATCTTATCAGTGCCTAGCACGAGCTGTTTTGACGTCAACGGCCTAGCAGCGTTTGTCTCAGTTGGTACATACAATTGGATGGGAGCAGAAACGGTCGTTGGCGCCGTGGGTCCGATCATGTGGGTACGCACGTGACTGGACATCACGTCCGTTCGGAATAGCAAGACGCGTTTGTGCCTGATGCACCGGATCATCCTCCGAAAGCCGTGACGACGACGAGAGACGCCATCTTGTGAACGACTTTGCGAAAAACGCCGATATCGAAAATACGTATCTTTTTCTTGAAGAACGCCTTCTCGGAATACCTCGCTGTTGCTGCATCGCATTGCTTAGTCACAGCGCCGTTCATTTCGAACCTCTCCCTTTCACCACCATCTCGAAGCCATCACCATGGCTTCTCCGCCCTACGCAACCTCTCCATCGGGAATGTCGCCGCCCTACCCATCACCCGCTCAGATCCCCAACAAGAAGCGCCCATCAACGCTCGACGGCTCTGCGCCTCCCCTCAAGCGCCGCAAACCCTCCCAAACCTCCGTGTCAACCAGCTCCGCCGCTCATCCCCTCCGTCAAACATCCTTTCCCCCCGAAGCACGATCTCCATTCCCACGGTCTCCATCCGTCGACGCTCAGTCGCATGTGAGCGGCAGTGCAGTCAGCACGACGGCCAGCGGAGCACCGAAGAAGAAACGCGGCCGTAAGGCGAAGAACGCCAAGGCAGATGATGCTCGTGAACAGACGCCTAGTCTTGTTGGAGGACGGGCACCTACTGCTGTGAGCGGTCAGGGTGGTGAGAAGGAGGATGACGATGAGGATGATGAGAAGGCTGAGATGGCGCTGGAGGATGTGGTTGCGAGAACGCAGGAGCAAAAGCAGGAGGAGATTCGACTGCGAGCTATGCTTGTTGAGGCTTTTGATTCTCAGCAATATAACCGATACGAGCTCTGGCGTGCAGCTAAATTGGCTGATAGTGTCGTCAAACGAGTATGTCATCTCTACACGGGTTCGAGTCTTGATACTGACATTTACAGGTTGTCAACGCTACGGTTTCTCAATCGGTTCCGCAGAACGTTAGCACAGCTGTCAAAGCCGTCGCCAAGCTCTTCGCTGGTGAAATCATCGAAGCCGCTCGCAATGTCCAGGGAGAATGGATCCACGCAGGAGAGAAGCAAAGCGAACTACCTACACCTCCCCCATCGACAAACGACGACCCTGCCGCAGCAGAGGAAGAAATCGATCTCAAGCGCGGACCCCTCCGACCTGATCACCTACGTGAGGCCTGGCGCCGCTACAGACTATCTGGAGAGAGCCGCGGTGTAGGTGTGCAGCAACTCTGGCATGCCCAACAGGGCGATGGTGTTGAGCGCTTTTCGACCCGTACTGGGAAGCGACTTTTCAAGTAAGCTATGACGAATAGCAGGCGGCTACGATAAGGATGAAGAGACTGCGATGCAGGAAAAAGAGCGAGTCACGATGGGTGGAAAGGAGATTGCACAGGATGATCGCCAAGACAAGGTCCAGATCAGTGACATAGACCTGACTTGGCAGATATGGAGATGGGATGGATTCTTTCAAGCGTAATAATGATACCCCCAAAAATCCTGAAACAAAACAGGAAATAGAACTTTGTACAATACTACCCAAATCAAGAACATGAACGAGCATATGCCAAGAAACGTCGTTTATCGGAAATAACAATGACCCGAATGAATGAATACTCACAGTCAGTCCCTTGATAAGTACCTTGTAACTCGTAAAAGACCGAAATTTGCTCATATTGATCCAGTGGGCTGATGTATTTCCACGTGGTTGATCGGGACTTGCGCAAATCACATACGAAACAAGTAAAGCTTTGCACGGCACAATTTATCCAGATTGACAAACCTTGTGTACGAAGTCACGAATGACATTCAAGTGTTCCTGTGCCTTTTAGACCTTCGTATACTAGCCGCTCTAAACCCGGTAAATAAGGACTGCCGGCTGAGTCTGGGAGTGTGGGGAGCTAGCTAGCAGGCAGAAAAAGGATGTTGGCTGTAAGACGAAGCTCGATTTAGCGCACGCCATTCAGTCAGAGAGTGCCGGGGTGGTTGCTGTTGGTAGGGAGCAATTTCCGTGGAGTGGAATCATCTTGGATCGCTGATAATACAACACTCGTACTTGGCCGGCGGTAATATCTATCTCATGAGACTTGCCAAGCGGGACCGCGGGGCATATGGGAAAGTCGGCACGTACACAGCCACTTTGTGCAAGTTGTAGCTATTGAACAGTCTTGATCGATTGGAGCCAAGTCTTGGCTGCTGAGGTCTCGACTCTTGACCTTGACACTCTGACAGTGGGCTCCGCTTGTCTTGTCTATCAAGTGCGGAAACTCCTACGGGGTTTTTGTCGTTGTAGGGAATTCCTTAGTCAGGCTGATGATGTTACATATTCAGCCTCGGTTCAGCATGGCCAAGAACACCATGTCATCGTTTGGTCAGCTCGTAAACCCAACAGATGTTGTTTCGACGAAGGGGAATCCTTCAGTGACAGCTCCAACGCCCAAGGAGTTCAGACCTGGTCTTGGCAAACCTTGCAGGGCCTAGACTCATCAATCGACATTCTGTCCCTGAGCTCACCGACCCTGCAACAGTGGTCTCTCCTCCAAGGAGATTGGTCTCAAGCTTGCCCTTCATCACCTTAAATCGTCAACATCGCAGCTTAATCGGCTATGAGGAGCCGAGAGGCTGGCTTGGCGGTCGGCTGGACCGAAAGACCGTGGCGCAGCAGCTGCGAGCCCAGCAATGCGTTGAAAATTATGGGGCGCCTAGTCCTCTGGGCATCCCGCAATCACAGACAGAGCTCCCTGTAGCTCCCTGTAACACTCGGGTCTTATTCAGTCAAGGGAGGTTAGGGCGGAAAACTCGACAAGTGTATCCACCAGCTTCTGCCTGTAAGCAACGTTTCACAGGCAGCTTGTAATCTGAGTCTTTGCGTGATCTTGTAGGGTCGCTGTGAATTGCTGTAATTATTGTAGAGAGCTTCACGGAACTCTGGCCGTGTTAAGCTTTGGAGCTCCTCTTGAAAAAAGACCAATAAAGTCAACAGGTCCGACTGAGCAATGCAATGCACGAAGTCGTGATAGGGTTGCCATCGTTCAAAATGTTTAAACATGACTGGCGCTAGCGTTCCTTGACATCGGCTGGATCTGCACCGTCAGGACATGGATCTTTCGCCAAGAAGTCAGTGCTTGGCCATCAACGCGCGTCCTGCTTGGCGAGTCAAACGGTACCTACATCAAGAAGAGCTCAAGTCTCATATGGGCTGGCTTTCGCCGCCATCATTGACGTAGCTTAGACTTTGGATCGGCATCCAGATGAACTGTATTTGCCAATATGACAGGAGGAAAGGTGAGTTCTGATCCTCATCTTGCTGGTCTTGGTCGCCAGCCGGGTTCGTCCTGTTTTGCAGTGTACTTTGTCTGACACATTCCCCTGCAGAAGGAGGGCTCGACCAACCCATCAGCTGTCCGGATTCGTGACAACCAACGACGGTCCCGTGCACGACACAAGGAGTATGTCGAAGGTCTGCAGAAGAAGCTTCAAGACTACGAGCGCCGTGGTGTTGAAGCGACGTTGGAGATGCAACAAGCGGCTCGCAGTGTTGCTGTTGAAAATTCACGCCTAAAAATCCTGCTGGGGTACCACGGCATCACTAATGAGGACGTTGAAAAGTTCTTGCAGAGCTTTCCAGACCAACCCGCTTCAGAAGCCGCAAAGGCAACGATTTCACAGTCGACATCTGGTCAACCACTTCTCGCCGCAGCACCCAAGATTCCTCTACAGCCTCTGTCAAGAGGACACTCAGCAGAACCTCCGAGGTCAACATTACCGCCTCCCCATATCGCACCAGAGAAGACGAGTACTCGAGATGTGGTGGACGCCGTCGTAGGGATCAAGAGAGACGCTCGCAAAGCTGGTCTTCCCAGTGGGCCAGCACTTCCTTTACCAGTGGAGCAGCGGCAACCGCTGTTGCAACCTCGACCTCAACCACCCATTCTGCCAGCATTGCCAGCTCTCGTCCTCGGTCAGGGTAGGCCAGACCCCAATCCCCTCGATAAACTCTCAGTTCTTGCGACAGCGAGCGTACATCAAGAACCTGACAAGACCAAGCACCACCGCACGCATTCAAATGCCGATAGCCTTCGTGTACCGAGCCCGTCAATATTAGGGCAGAGTTCGCCAGCGTCGTCACGTACAACCCCTAGTCGAATAAGTTCGACATCTCCGTGAAGCCAGAAGAACGGATACAGCTGGAATACGACACAACAAGTATCCATACCAACGTACATATTTGACAGCACAGTCCACCGAGGGAATATGGTTGAGGAGTCTGGCAGCGAATTCGTAAAAAGAGATACCAAGAAGCGGAAGGAGAACGGAGTTTTTGAAGGCGTTGAGTTGACTGAACGACACCATAACAGGTAGCTTTGCCTTTGCCTCGTTGTACGTATGGCCAGGCACTACCGATACAACCACAGGCTAACGAACTTCTCGACACCAGCCATGTACAGAGGGGACGCACCAGGTTGATGTCAATGGTGCTCATTCCAGGATCAGAACCGAATGCAGAAAGGAGTGGAAGCAACACTGCCATCGAGCAGACGTTGAACACGAACACTCGCATTCGAAGAGGTTCGATACATGATTAACGATACAAGGTCGCTGGCGAGATACGGCAGATACCGAGTTTCGGAGTTGGGATAGATCAGAATTGGTTTCAGGTTGTAGTTGTCGAGAAAAGCAATACCAAGGGTATCGATCGAATCTGGGGGAGACTGTGCATCTTGGCGATTGAAGTTGAAATCTTGCGTGGCATGGCAAACTCTGGGCGTGAGATGCTCGGATATAAGTAGGGCTGTCTCTAGTCGCTCAGATGGGAGGCCGCCAGGTGGAGATATAAGCTTGCAAGGGCGAAAGACTCCAAGAAGGCGGGGAACATGGTTTAGCCGCGCGAGTTGGAGGGCGTCTCTCGAAGGTCGTTGGAGGAAGGATTCTCAACATCTTGGTGTGTTGAGGCGAACACGAGACAGAAGCAACAATTAGCCACACGAATAAACGTCAAACCAACAGCACCTTCTTGCTCCAAGTGTAAACCTCATCACCGTGAACGGCTTGTTTAGGGAGGCAACAAATCTCAGAACCTTGACCGGGCTTTGATAAGATATCATTAACCTAGGGCAACGATTGAGGAGGAGTTTATTACCCAATCAAGAGATGCCAGAACAAACTCCTCAAGAGTCCCCTAGTCTATGATATCTTGCCTGAGACTTGCCTCGCAGTAGAAACCCGTTTCAGAGAAGTTCTCTTCTCAGCCACTGATATTGGAGTCCTCCCAAGCCGAGAGAACCGGGATCCAGTTGTTGATCCACACCGGCGTCATTTGACCCATAGAACTGCAAGGTTGTTGGAGGTTTGGAAATGAGATTAGATAGGAAAGGAGTGATAATCTCCCGGCCGAGTGGGATGAGGCAGAATTTGCTGTCTTTGGCTGTGGGTGGTTGTTGGGTTGAGTGTGTGGTTTCCGCGGAATTGTCGAGGTTGGCAGGGGCGAAGCTGCAGGTGAACCAAAGGGGCGTTGCCTGGTGCGTTTTGTGGTGAGATGAAAGCTTGGCAAGAATCGGTGTGGCAGATCCACGGTGAAGAAGACAGACGAGAAGATTGAGGAGGAGGAAGAATGAGTTAAAGAAGAGAAGTCAAGCAGAAAGCGCAGTCAAGCAGGAAAAGGACATCCAGAAGAACGGGAAGTGGGCACGCGACCGCGTTCCTGCCACGATGGGGGCCAACCTGGAAATCTTGAATGACAGAGTCTCTCTTGAACAAACAAAAGATACATTAAGAATGAAAAGAGAAGAATGCAATTGAAGAAGAAGAGAGCCAGATAGAAAAGTCGGTGATATGTGGTCTTGAACGAGCCGCACTTGTAAGCATCAAATTCATGACGTCGGGGGGGAGCATACCAATCGGCACACGCGGGTGACAGTCACCGTAGCTTCAGGCCCTGCCAGGGACCGGAAAGTGGGTGCTAAACCCTGTAAGCCACCGTAACGATCGTCATCTCATGCGTTGACAAGGGGGTCAAGACTCCGTGGGTGAGATTTTGGTGCATGATTGGTGGACTCGCTGGGGGACTCGCTTGGTTCAAATAAGCTTAATCGTCTCAAGGTGTGGCTTCGGGTTGTCATCCGGGCAAGGTTGAAAGCCTCTTGGCCTTGTTTCGTGGTGAAGGGTTGAAGATGAGGAGAGCTTTGTGCAGTTGTTGCGTTGTTCTATTGGTTTGTTCGTGTAAGTCAAGGTCGACAGCAGTACAGGCACTCGCCGACTGTTCATCGTCACTGCAACAGCAATGGAGTTGAATCAAGGTGCATAGAGCCAAAAGACCAACGAACCAAAGGCCTTCGAAATCTCACTCGCAACGGTTTCGCGGGAGGGTTCGAAGTTTAAATGTTGCCGAGGGCTAAGATGGCCGCGCGGCCTCGCCAACAAGTTGGTTCCATAATTGGTGGTGGCAGTGCATCCAACCTGCTAATCCTATTCAACGTCACTCATCCGCGGAAGCTTTACTTGTAGTAGAAAGGCCCTGAAAAAAGGAACGAGATATGTTTCAAAGAAGAGCCACGCAAATTGCACGGCTGTGCTTGGTGGCGGCACAGTTGTGATTGATGGGGTTTGAGATTTGAGGTTATTGCCGACCCCAAAAACATCAAGCAAAGTGACCAAAGTGAGTGCAGATGAACAAAAAGACTGAAACATTTTGTTCAATTCTCCATGGTTCTTGGTATTGCTCGACCAGGGGCACTACAATCCTCATCTCGTAGTAAGTTCTTTCCTTAAAGCAGCGCCCAAAGCAATTTTCATCTTCCTTCCTCACCAGGGTAAGGTAGGTAGCTTTCTAACACCGATCTCATGAGAAGAATTCCATCAAACATCATCATTCTTCAATCCATCCATCCATCCATCTTACACCAAGCCGCATCAATAGATCCCCATCACTTTCTATCAAAGTACACACATCTATTTTCTACCCTTTTATCACAATCATGAACGTCTTTTGGCGGCTTGACGACATTATCACATGGGCCATTGACGACAACCCAAACGAACGCTTGACCTTTGCTCATATCGAGGGGCCTCCAGCTTCAGCCAAGGCAATCCAACTACCAAGGAAAATCCTCGAATCGTCTCGAATTCTTGATCACCGCCGTACCTTTATTGTTCAGGTTCTTCCCGACTTCAAGAGGAATGCAGTGGTCGAAGGTCGAGGGTCTTGGTCACCGAACCTTGAACTCGAGGAAGGCCAGCACCAACCTCAGCTGAAGGTTGAGACATATCGCGAAACTGTAGAATATCTCGGGATTGGCTACCGGGAAAAGAAATAGGAGTCAATGCCCGACGCAAATTCAGACCGTATAATCTTTCTCCTAGAGGCTGACCCTGACTATTCGGCGGAATATGCCCTAGCATTGGCTACCATCACGACATTCGCCCTACAAAAAACAACACACCAACGTGCCTTGCATATAAAGATGGCAACTGTATCGTGGGAATCAATCCACCCAGCCACGAGACAGCTGTTTCATGGATACGTTGGCATCTACGGGAGTATTTCCGAATTCTTGCTTACAAAATATGAACCTGAGCCAGCACAGCCTGTGATTCTCAACGACATGCCCTCAGATCTGCTTCAGTATGGTACAGTGTCTAATGACTCTGGGAGTCTATGCCTACGTTTTCGGGACGCAATGCATGATGCTGAGGACCAGGATGACTGGAACACCATGTCATCACAATGGGATCCTTGGATCACAACATCCACCACAAAAGGGAACTATGCTTCCATTCCAGCAGATTTGAAAGAGTCCGGGGTCAGGTTACAAATGCTTCATATGAATGCAGACTCGAGAATAGCAGAACTCTTGCCCTCCTACTACACTGCGAGCATTTTTGCGAGTCCTACGGTCCCTCGAGTCATCTTCGATCGCCGCTCTCATCAGTTATTGCATACATTTCTGTGGATCTCAGAGTCGGAAGAACTTCAGCAGTTGTCTTGGCGTTTACGGGTCCAGAGTTATCATTCTCCCGATGTTCTGTGCCTTGATCACTTCACCCAGAATCGCGCGACAGAACGTCGAATGAAAATCCGAAATGAACACGCCGAAGGGTTCATGGCTGCCCTCCTAGATTATACTGAATGGCCGCGTAGCATTTGGGACTTGTTGAAAATTGTTCGAATGAAAGATGATGTTTTCGATCATGCTCGTGATCGCTTTCTCTTCCAAGGACTTACGCTAAGTACACAAGATACACCTAAATTACCACAAAAAAAGAACAACGCCGACGCATTCTATGCTGTTTTGCCACAGGTCAATTACGACTCGCGTGTCGCCCATTTCCTCACCCTGGATACAAGCCCCTTGATCGCCATGATAAGAGTACATCTTGCCCCGATGTTAACAGCGGCAAATGAACCTCTGGAACTGCTCCATATCCAGAGACTTGACTCGAGAATCAAGACAGCAATACAAGAATGCTTAGACGAATGCTCTCTGGTATGCTACACCGGCGCCTGGGTACGTCGCAGCACTCTATGGGCAACCGCAGGCCTAGCGGGCATGATTGATGCCGATGACGACGACGAACCGTACCCTCGTGCCACTACCCCTTTGGCTGATGGTAGCATTCGTGTTCTCACAGTTGCATCCACACGGTTGTCGGAATTCGGTCGGGCCATCGACAGAATCTTACGCGCGAACGAAATGGAAGTAAAGGAGTTGGCCACCATTCAGCAATCTGTGAATGAAGAAAACTACAACGAGATATCCCGAGACCTGCTGCGCGCATATTCACACCAAGTGGCTTTTGCATCCAAGCCTAAAAAGAAATTGAAAGGGGGAGAGTTGCCCAAGCTGTACGACTTTATGACCAAGAAACCTTTCAAACCCAACCTAAATCTTGCGGTGATCGATTGGGACTACCTCTTCAGTCAAGAAAAGAAGGTGTATGGTGTTTATACGCATTTGAAGCGTTTGGGAGACGGAGGGACCACTGTTTTCAACTGGACTTGGATTCCAGGTGGAGTATGGGACGAAGCCGAAGGAGAAATGAAAAAGGTCCGGGCGATGAAGGGACATAGGGATACGAAGAATAGCGATGAGTTTTGGCAAACTAGATTTTGAGCCACCAGGCTCAGGGGGGCAGAATGAGGTATTCTTTTATCATCACCAAGCTTTAGAACAGAGAACATCGTAATATGACTTTTAGTGCTCTTTGCTCATCATCAAGTTTCGTTGTGGTGGGACGTGTAGTTTATTGTCAAGGTCACTCTCGAACTTGAGTTCATTGCCAAGTCCAAGACGCTGTAGATAGTGAGGCAAGAACTGGATGTGAACGTTAGATGGGCGTCTCCAAAGATGGAGGGAAGCAGGTGGTTTTGTGATTCGAGATGACGCGTAGCGATTTCGCTCCGAGAGGCCACAGAACAAAACCTACGAAGCACCGGTAGTATCTACAGAGGAATGCCTTTTTCCAAGGCCATTTGGTCTCCTAAACTTGGTCTCTGTTCACGAGAACAGCCCATGAAGCTGGAGTGATAGCAAAGAACTGCTGATATTCTGAATTTATTGTTCTCGCCCACACATGTTGACCAGCCTTAATGAATCGTATTTCATGCATTGTATTGTTGCTGCAGAGATTTCCTGGGAGGCTGCGTGCCAGTTGCGAGCTCTAGCACAGGGCTTTTGTGGGAGATTCACCGAGCTCCTGAACAATAGGGCGTGTACCCCTACTTCAACTCCATCATCGCACAACCTCCCTTTTCCTCCTTTGCACATACTCAACATTCGGAAATTACGAATACAAAGCAAAGCATCTTCTTCACGGATCTCAACACGTAACCTTTCTTCGTTCATATGCCTCACACGCGTATCCCAGGATTCGCCGCCCTCAAGCGCGCTGGCGAGGCCAGCCAAGATCACCCACCTGAGACTAAGGACAAGGGTATCACCTTTGTGGAAAGTACAAGTCTTCGGAGCATCAAAACGGACAAGTCCTCTGGTTTGAGAATTGTGAACAATTCTCCTGGTGGGGGGCGCCAGGAGAACGTCGTCGCTAAAGTCCCTGGCCTCGAGGGCACATACGCAGCCATCATCGATAATGCCGAGAGCCTCCTTGAGGTCTACAAGATGATGCCGCGCGGTAAACTCAGCATCATCGTTGCTGTGCCCCCGAACGGGTCTGGGGCCAGCATGACCTATACCGAAATCCCGTGGTCGGTCCTGAAGGCGCGGGAGGACGAAGCCGCCGCCACAATAGAGAACGGAATCGATGAAGGCCAAGCCCTCGATGACGAGGAGACAGTGGTAGGAGAGGACGAGACTGTCGTCGGAGAGGATGACAGCCTGAAGAAGGGAGCTAGTCAAGAGAACGACGAGACGACTTCGGAACCAACTGCCGCGAACCAGCCAAGCAACGACCCGGAAGCTCTCTATCCTGACTTGGCGGGCTTAATCATTTAAGAGAAAGGTCGGTGAAGCCTTGAGAGAGAAGCTGAACAGTTACTGACATTCTGTAGGCCATGAACGCGGAGTGTGCACGCAAGCACATGCAGGTCAATCACCCGACACGAAGAGTAAGCGCCCTCGAACCTCCAATTGCTTCGCTTTATACTGACTGTTGAGTTTCCAAGGACACAGAAACTGAGATGACGCCTTCCCTATCATGATAGACTGCCGCGAGTGCCCTTGCCTGGAGATAGAGAAGAGCACAGAATAAACCTTCTCTTTTGTCCCCCAAACCGAAACACGTCCGCCTTCTTTAGTCCGACTTTCCTTTTCTGATGCACATTTGCTGCCACTTGACTCTCGAGGCAAGAGTGAGCAGCGCCCTCTATGACCAAGTACTTTAGAACAGTATCCTTTCTCCTCCTCAACCAAAACATCAACCAAACATCATTCTCTTCTTGACCCATCATCACAACAAGCTTACGCATCCCATCAAAAACAACACATTCTTTATCATCACGGAAATACTCATCAAAATCATGTTCTTCAAACCACTATTCTGCTGTCACTGCATCAGACGACGCCGTGCCGGATCAACCGTGAGCGACAGGCCAAGCTCGGAGCGAACCCTCAACGGCGGGCAGCCAGGGGGTCAGGAGGGCGGCGAGCCTCCGCAAGAGATCGAGTTGCCAAACAACGATGCTGCTGTGCATTCAGAAACTCCCCAAGGTGACCTCCAGCAAGGCAGCAGTATAACTTCATTCCCTCCATTCAGCGGAAGCCCGTACGTTGACAACCCTTCAAATGATGCCTCTCAGCAAGACACCCCTCAGCATGACACCCCTCAGCATGACACCCCTCAGCAAGGCAGCGAACCAGGGTCACACAGCACCGCGACGGTTCAATTCCCTCCATACAAAGATCCAATGGGTGGAAATCAGGACACCAGCAGTTCTTCAGATGGTGTTCCGCAAGCCAACGATACTCAGACCAATGAGGTCCAGAATAGCAGGGATTCACAACGCGACCAAGAGCCTAAGCAACATATCTCTCAGGGAGAAAGAGATGTGCTAGACACTATGACTCTATTAGGTTGATACTTTAGCGATCAGAACGACGACAATTATCCGAATGCGGCTCCGCAGTCCGACAATACTCATACCAACAGGTCACTTTAGGTCACCCAGGCCAGTTCACATGATGGAAGCTGGCTGTGTTTTGGGCAGAGCGGGCAGTCGTGCAAAGTAAAGTTTGGATTCATTTGAGCTTTCTTGTACCGGTCATCGCTACGAGCATGTCCTTGGGTTACGTTTCTTTATCATGTCTTCGTTTGAGGGTTGACAGATCATGTCCATGGGTTGTTAATTGGAAGGAGAGTTGAGCGAATCGATCACAATAGCGAGTATATTGGCAAACTTATCACAAGAGTCAATTCAGAACATCATCAAAGTCTTTTTTCATGATTAGTGATCAACAGAAAGTAGTGTCGGCAAGGAAGATTGGTCTTGGGGTCGTGAGGATCTATGTTGCCGACAATTCCACATCCCTACCCTTCGACCCTCGAATCCACACGACGGTCTTTGGTCTGGCGACAGCTTTCATCTCTTACGGTTCGAGCAATGGATGAATTTGTAGTGTTTGTATTCGCCGCTTTCATTAAGGGCAAGACACCTTTTGGCTATGTAGTTGGCATGCTGCCTGAACTGTGTACTTGAGAGTGTTGTTTTGAGTTGATGAACTCGACAGCTGATGCTTGCGCTGCCCACCTTCCCTCGACATGTTTTGACGTGCGTAATTATGAGAAGACCCTGGATCCTCTCAACCTTCTCTCATTCTGCTCAAGAGACTCCAAGTAGATGGTGCTCTCAGATGCAGGATATCCCTCCTCATCCGTTTTCAGGCCCGCCACTTCATAAATCAGTATCAGCCTTGCAAACAGAGCACTCCCCACTAATCTAATCACAATGATCGCAGAGTCCCTTACACTAATAAAAACCAAACTCGAGAGGATAAGAGTCCCAAAGAGTGCTTGAAGACAATCGCCTACGTACAGCGCTGAAGCAAGAGTGAGGAACCAGCCGGTGTGTCGCCCGTTAGCCTCGACGTGAAGTTTTGGCTGCCATGCTGTTGGTGTAAATTCAGACCACAGTCTCCCTCGATCTTCCCATGCGCTTTTCGTGTCGGTGTTGATTTTTAATCGCGCGGCGATGTACCCGAATAGATGAATTGCGAGTGCTGCAGCGGTCCAGATGGCGGGGAGGAAGTCTTCGGCTGGGGCGAATGTGCATACTGCTTGGAGGCAGAGTTGGTATGTGAGATAAGCATTATTTGCGACTGATGCAGCGGCGATGAAGTACTCTACCAACGACACAATTCCCTTTGCTCCAACAAAGCGCGGTACAACAAAAGTAGTAGAAGACTCAGCACTCATCTTGTTTATGAAGTCATCATAATCCGACGCCGTAAGCGGTTTCACCCCAGAGCTACACATCGCCAACAACACCGCCAATCCCGGTCTTCGATACGCTAGTATCGCGGTGTCAAGGTATGAAGCACTCAAGAGTTGAAGTACAGATGGTGCGACGCCAAGAATTACAGCTGCAGAAGCTAGCTCCGCTTTTCTGAACTCGGGCATGGTGGTGAGGATACAGTCTATGACACGGTAGCCTGGACGAAGGGCGGGACTTGATATGTTGAGGTATGCTTGTATTTCGGCGGAGCAGTTGTGTTTGAGTTGGTCTTTTAGTAGGGGTTGCCATGCTGGGAAGAATTCGCGAAATTGTTTGTTTGAGCGGCGGAGGGCTGTTGTTGGTGGGATGAAGGGGAGGATGGAGAGGATGAGGTTCAGAATGTTAGGCTTTAGTAAAGCACTGCCCATTTTGATCGAGCTGAGGATAACGATTGAGAGTGGCGCATTGTGGGAATAACGACAAAGCTGTCCGGACAGGGAACACTGCGCCTTATTTCTACTCCATCCATGCTGCGAAATGCCAATCCTTCAGCTTCAGCCTCAAATCCTCTTCGTTTCACAGGATCGATAGTAAGCCAAATGGCTTCATCACTCCCGGTCAAAAACAGACAGGCTCTTCAAGGAGCAAGAAAACATCAAACTTCAATATAAGGTATTAAAATAAACTCAGCAAAGAGTACCCTAAGCTTATGCTAAGTTACCTAAGTCTTTTTGTCATTTAGGATCGAGGTCCTGAGTTTTCTTTCCTCCCCTAGAGGTTAATTTCAGCCGCCAGCCTTATTCATGTTCTGAAGTTATGATAGGTGGCCTCAATCTGACTGATGTGACTGTCGTGCATATCACATGCAGGATGTGAGACATGGGATGGAAGCGGAGTTATTTTTAGGAATCCTGGAGGAGGATCATTTATGCTGACATGAGAGTGTTCGACCCATCTATTGGGAACGACGACTTCCTATGACCTCACTTCTATCCTGAATCAAAACGATCAAGGTAAATAATAAGCTTGTAAAGCCTTTGATTACTTACTTTCACTATTAAGGATGAATATCCGAAGCCTTGCCTCCCCTGGCCATCTACAAACTTGGTATCGCAAGCTTTGGTGGAAGATTCCTTCAGACAATGTTAACAATCTACCAAAGCCTCATGTAAATCAACTGATTACTAAACAAACATGTATCTGAGAACGGCTTCTTCTGTCTTTAACTGGGCGAACGGCATCTGATCCGGTGAGGGGTCACTGTGTTCATTGGGCACCATCGATCTCTGGCTTGCCAATACGAGATGTAGCACTATTCGGATAGCTCGATCGATTAAAACAACATCCGAGAGATAAGCGGCTTGAAGATAGAGTTTCAACTAGGATGTTCGGCATACTAAGGACACTAGTGCTTTAATATAAAAGCTATATAAGGGCACTATTTCTTAGGTGTGAGATACCAATGACAAGTCTTGTGTCGAATGAATGAGTCAAAGATCCAAACCCCTTCAACTACAAAGTCACTTAACAACAGTACTGCTCGATGTCAAACGATAAGCCTGAGGTGTATCCTAGCGATGAGTTTGCGGCGGAAGCAATCGATGTGCCGGTTGAGTTTCTGAGTGTTCTTTATAAATCTGGGTAATTCAATCCATTGCTTGTTGAGGGGTTACTGACAAAGATACAGAGGTCATTTCAAGGCGACGCGTCCACAGAGTATTGGGTGGGAACCGGAGTGGGATAGGGAGCGGTTTTTGAAGAACGTAGATGTTGAGGTTGGGGATGTTCTTGAGTTGGGGAAGGCTAAGAATGGTCTGATTGGTTCTTTGTTTGCTGCTGTTGGGAGGGCGCGTTGATATTGCCCAGCGATGAAAAGGCATTCGTGCGTTGCACAGCTCTATATAAGAATGTTTATCAAATCTCAGATAACTGAAAACCCCAGCGAAGTTTGTAGGCGTCCATGATTGGCATCCGGTTCAACTGTAAAGCTACAACAATCTGGTCACTTAATAACCCATCTTGACATGCGATTCGAGCTCTTTCTCGGTCCACTCCCACAGCCGATCCCGAAGCCTACTGTTTTTACTCGACGACGAACCCTTCCCTTGTACACCGACAGGGAAGTAAAAAACACCAGACTTCACATCAGTACTAGTCGCTGCCCACAGATGATTCAGCGTCCCCTCCTCGATGCTCACAGTAACGAATTTCATAGCAACTTTAAACAAAGCTGCCATCAAAAAGTTATAGTCTCTGATCACGGGATCACTAAGGTTCGTTGCAATGACTCCTGGATGGATACTCATGACCTTAAGGTCTGGATTGTGGCTTGCCAGTGCTCGGGCGTAGTGTATGGCTGCGAGCTTCGACTGGCCGTAACGAGTCCATGTTGAGAACTTGGGCAACGTGGTTTTTAGTTCATCAAAGAGATAGGAGTTCTTGGGTGCCATGTTTTCAAGTTCAGAGCTGAGAAAGATAACTCGCACGTCGGTAGATATGGCGGCGGCTGCTTTAAGGACTGGAAGGAGAAGGGTTGTGAAGAGTGCTGGACCGAGATGGTTTGTCCCGAACTGGATCTCATATCCGTCCTCCGTCAGACCTTCCGGTACAGCCATGATCCCAGCATTGTTTATCAGGATGTCCAATCTGTCAGACATGGATTTGAATGAAGCTGCAGCTGCCTTTATGCTCGCAAAAGAGCCTAGGTCAAGTTGAAGAAAGCTAATAGGTCCGGCATTGGGATTTTTCTTGTGGAGTGTCTTGATGGCTTCGTTTGCTTTGTCTTCTGATCTGGCGGCGAGGTAGATGTGTTTGGGGTTGTGCTTCGACAGCTGATAGATAACTTCGAACCCAAGTCCGGTATTCCCTCCTGTGACTAGTATCACTTTTCCTGAGAGGTCAGGAATATCTTTGTCTGGGTTGAAAGATACGCCTTTTGTCATTGTTCGTATCTGTAGCTCACGTTTGTTAAAGAAATATCGGAAATAGTATTATAAGCCGCTTTAACTAAAGGGAGGTTGTTTATTTCTTCACAAAACTCACTGGTATTTATACTAATCAACCTTGGAAGAATATTACTTGAGTATACTCCGTATAAACGAATGTAGTTTAAGTTTCAACATGTGGGTCAGTGTGACATCTAGTTCCATTTCTATTCGCCAACAGCCCCAAACGAAACCAACGCTAGGGCTGCTTCGAGCTAGCCATCCGGTCTCCTCATATACGGACATTCACAAGCGGGAACTCCTTTACGCGGCGGCTTCGTTAATGCACCGGTACCGACATGAGCCCACGCGTTTCTTCAGATAGAGTTGCCAGTACCGGTCGCGTTCGACTGAAGGTCTCGCACATCGGAAAAGAAGGAAAAGTGCGAGGGAGACCGAGACACTATGATTCCGCGCTTATATACGAATATCATATGCCATTGTCCCGGCCTTACAACCTATCTTTGAAAGTCCGTTGCTTAGAAATCCGATAACTCCAGCATTCACTTGAGCAGCAATGTCGATGAAGCGTGTTTACTCCAAGTATAAAGAACCATTCTCACATCTTCTCTCGCAAACTTCCCCTTACAGTACTATCAAAGATCAACAATCGTCACTTACCAAGTTACCTGTCATCAAGAAATCATACACCAAGAGCATCTCTTTTGCCACCTCGCAGCCCCTAAGTATCTTAAGATCTCGGCAGAACCAGGACGCAATGTCTCAGAACCGTGGAGCCGTCAATCCTGCAGCCCGGGCTCCCCTCGAGGTCAGGCCACTCGACACACCAACCCCAGGACCTGGTGATATCCTCGTCAAAAACGAGCTTATCGCCATCAACCCCGTCGAGGTCAGCATCACCAAGAACGATCTGTTCAAATCAAATTACCCCTGTGTAATCGGTACTTCTTTCGGTGGTGAAGTCGTCGATGTCGGCGAGGGTGTCTCTGATTTCAAGGTTGGAGACAAAGTCGCCGTCTACGCCAGCCCAACCGATGGCGACAAGTATGCTGCCTACCAAGCTTATGCGTTGGCAAAGGTTGACACGACCATTCTCGTCCCAGAGGTCATTGATCTAGCTGTCCCTGTGAGCATGAACGGGAACCTGACCACTGTCGTCGGCATGATCAGCGCCACAGCTGGAGTGCCCAAGCCAGACATCGAGAACGAAGTAGCCTCTACTGGCAAGAAGATCCTCATCTACGGAGGGACTTCTAACCTGGGTAGCTTGGCTGTACAGTATGTTCGCCGGGCAGGCTACAGCGTAGTCACCACCACCTCGCCTAAACACAAGGGCTTTGTTGAAACGCTCGGTGCCGATAATATCATCGATCACAGCCAAGACCGCGACACCCTCGTTAAGGCCTTCATTGCCGAGGGACCATACGATATCGTCGTCGATACAATCTCCTATCCCAACACCGTCAGCATACTTGCCGATGTTCTAGCCGCCCAAGGCGGTGGTACAGTCTACGCCACCATGCCCCCGTTTGGCCCGGAGACACTGCCCCAAGGTGTGGTCCGCCACTATACTTCATGGCCATTTGTGCTGCATAAGGAGGGCAATGAGCATTTCACTAGATGGGCTTTTCATGAGTTCTTTGCTAAGGGCATTGCAAGTGGTAAGCTCGTGCCGACGCAGATTGAGAGGGTTAGTGGTGGGTTTGAGGCGATTAACTCTGCTTTGGATATTCTGGGAAAGGGTGTTAGCAACTCCAAGGTTGTTGTTGAGCTTAAGAAGTGAAAAGATGTGGATTATTAGAAATTCTAGTAGACTAGATATAGTTATAGATGACATACGAAATAGACTAGTGTTACAGATAAGGACTTATTGAACCTAAAGTCAGACGAATAATCATAGTTGAACTTTATATCCTTGGTTTGAAACAAACAACAGCCATAGCTTTTGCTAGCCCAATCAACCTCCCTTGTATTCTTGGCAGAGTATCATCCAAGCTCCTTTCCTCTGGCTACCCTTGTCAGGATGAATCCAGAGTCAACAGTACAGCTCACCAGTAAGCTCTCTGTTGTTTTGGTGAGAATTATGTAGAGCTGGAACTGAAATATTCAATATGATATTAAGATGATATAGAGAAATTGTGTCTTAATTTACATGGAGCGTGGGAGATTATCGTTTTTAATACAGGACTGTTAGTTGGCATTAGATTTACCATAACCACGGTTATTTTTTAAGGCATGGGGTTTGGGAGATGCTAGCATGTCTCGAATAAGTATAAACTGGCGACGATATAAATAAAATAGACATAAGCTTCAACAAATAGAGAAGGAAAGTCAATGGAAGAACAAGCGGCAATGGTTGTCCAAGATCTCGATATGACCCAGAGACACCATATCACGCTACCACTTGCATCCACATATAGATCAAAAAGGAAATTCTCACCTTCTATGCTCCGAACCTCCGAAACTTATTTGTCCCAACACGACTACGATCCAATCGTTCTTATCCCTGTATACGAGACGGTTATTCTAGAATACGCGGCTTCACTTCTATTGCTGGGGAAATTTAGTCTTGAGCCATGATTGGTGGAGTTTTTGACTAGGTCACTCGGTAGTCGGCACTTGATGGGGCTATAGCTTACCAGATATGATCATATCGTCCGAATAGGAGTTTCAGGTCAAACACGCAGCCAATCTCCGAAGCACGGATACTTTTTAGAGAAACATTATAAAGAAGCCGCCAAGGCTTTGTCTACGCTGCATTTCATCTCTAGCCCATTCATTCAGCCCTACAGTTTCAGTTCCACATTACATTACATTCCTTTTCACCATGAAGTTCTTTACTGCTTTCTCTGCCCTTTTGGCCGTGGCTTCAGCTACACCTACTACTTCCCCTTCAAAGACCCTTGATAAACGAGCTACCACCTGGTGTGATGCTTTCGGGTCCCTCCAAACTGAAGGATACACCGTTTACCACAACAACTGGGGCAGCGGCCAGGCTACGTCCGGTTCTCAGTGCACTACCTTCAACTCCGTCAAGAACAAGTCTTTCTCGTGGTCTACTAAATGGAGCTGGGCCGGTGGAAACATCCACGTCAAGAGCTACTCCAACGTCGCGCTCGAGAACATCAACAAGAAGGTCTCAGCCATCAAGTCCATTCCTACAAAGTGGACATGGCGCTACAGCGGAACCAACATGGTTTCCGATGTGTCCTACGATCTGTGGCTTGCTCCCTCCGTTGGTGCTGCTAACAAGTACGAGATCATGATTTGGGTTGGAACTTACGGTGGTGCTGGACCTATCTCTGATTCTGGATCAACTCCCCTTGCGACGCTGACTATCAACGGTGCGCAGTGGAAGCTTTTCCGTGGACCCAATGGCGATACTACTGTTTACTCTTTCGTTGCTACCAAGAACCAGGGCAACTTTGAGGGCGATCTTCTTCCTTTCCTTACGTATCTTACCAAGAGCCAGGGTGTACCCAGCAGCTATGTTGCTACTAGCTTCCAGGCTGGTACTGAGCCTTTCGTTGGTAAGTTTTGTTCCGTGTGTGATTTTGCTCTGAAGCTAACGTGTCAGGTTCCAACTGTGTCTTTTCTACCTCTGCCTACAGCCTCTCTGTCAACTAAGCTGCCTGCAGCGCAGATTAGCTGGCTATTCTTTTCTTGTACTATAAATATTTTCATTGTATATAACCTGAAATCTGTCTGTCACAATGCAATGCCTCTCAAGGAAGAGCCTCTTATTTGTCTGTCTAAATTGCTATGAAATATCGGAACGCCTATGATCATCGAATATCAATGGCCTCAATCGCGACTTTTCCCTCCTCGAGTAACTTCGAGCCCTCGTCACTCATCAGACCTATCATAAAGCTACATCCAACAAAAAGATGGTGATCACCCTCAGGGCGGAGAACCGCAAGCTCGTTGAAGCCTGCAAGTACACAGACCACATCTCCAGGTAAAACATTGTCCGGCATCGATCCGATATAACCATCTTCAGTAGTGAATAGGTGGTGACCGTTGTGTCTCTGTGCTGTTCCTGCAGCCTCCCATTCGTATATTACTGACTTAATGTAGGACTCAGGAAATTGTTGCTTCTTCCACTCGCCGTTTGACACTACGTCACCTTGTCCTGAATAGTTCAGCCAGATGCCTACATGGGACACATGGTGATCACAGGATTCTTTTCCAAGTAAGGTGCAGCATAAAAATCTCCAGTACAGTTTTGCGGTGGGGGTACATTCCCCACAGCCGGTTTATGAAAGTGTTAATGCACTCGAGTAACCGGGTTACCAAGAGCCAGGGAGAAATAGTCTCGTCATATACATAATCCACTGATTGAACTTTGATGCCTTCAATCCGTAGAGTTAGACCATCATCGAGAATTTCTATAGGTAGACGCTTCAATAGCTCAGGTACTGTTCCATTTGCGCAGAGACGCTCTTTGGGTTCTCTGACTATTGTGTTCGCCTGTCAACCCCCGAGAACACAGGTGCCCAGCTTGGGAGATTGTGAAGACGTTTGACACCAACAGCATGGCTGTTGAAGATGTTGGAGATATCATAGCGCCACTTATCTCCCAATGGGGCCTACCGGTTCCCTTCTATTGCCTTTTGTGTATTTCTTCCAAAGAGGCAAAACCCATGCCATGAAATCTAAGCTGACTTGCCGAAAGTCCTTGGTATAATCAGGGACGATGGAGGATTTGGTTACAGATAGGAGGCTATAAATATAGTCCCGGTTATCGGTAGCATTTGCATTGGTAGGCAAATATAGTACCAAACGCCACATTTCAGACCCAGGGAATTCACTTGAGACGACTCACGTGTGTAGAAGAGCTCTTATGGTCTGTGAGGACGAATTTGTAATATCTAGCCTTGAGGCGCCGCACAGGATCCTGAATCGTCGTGTTTGTGCGTTGCAGATACAACTCTAGTTCATTGAGTGCCCAGAGGCATTTTGAACGTTCTTGACGGTGAGAAGGGGATAGAAGATACAGCCTTTTCGCAAGTATTACCTCCTGGTGAATCCACACCCTTTTTCAAAAAGGAAGTTAACAGAAATTGAAAACTGCTTCATAAGGCTCTCCAGGGTGTAGAGTATCAATATCTTGTGTATTGGAAAGACTGCAGTCAGGCGGAAAGAGCCACGAGAACTTTTCCGAGCCCCAATGGAACCGGTCATCGATCACGTAATTAACTTTCATTCCTGCAAGTTCTGAAAAAAGCTCTTCCGGTAGAACTATGCCTTTGGGCATCTGGACTATCTTGTCGAAAATGTCGAACCCTTCGCTGACAACTCCATCACTGGAAGAAAGCCAGTCCAGAACCATGACTGCCGAAGAATATATATCCGCCATCATGCTGACTTGATGTAATGTCTCGGTGAGATCATCTTGGTTGATACAAAGAGCATCGGCCCACAAGCGGAACTTGGAAGTGTCGAGGTCAGGGTCTGACTTGCTTTCAATGTCAATCCAGTGTTTTTTCAGATGCCGAAGTGCGGTAGCAAGATTGACGGTCACTTGCCGTGGGACCCCATCAACGATGATCTCTTCCGTGACTTTTGGGTCACCCCAGACGTAGGAGATGCAAGTGTAGTAAAGATCTGGTGTAAGGAGGACGGTGTGGAGTTTGCAGTTGGCTTTGCCGTCAGGAGTGTTGGGAAGGATTTCAAGAAGACGTATATCTCGTTTATCCTTGTTGAGAGGTTGATAGATAGGCGGAGATGAGCCCGATTCTGTACTGGAGGACGCCATCTGGTTAAGACTGATTAACAACTGTTGAGACTGACTTACAGTTGGCGAGGTCGATGAAGGATGGGCAAGTCTGCCTCACGAGAGAGGTTTTATATAGCTATCCTAAGTTACACGCAAGGCTGCAACTTGTCAGATTGTTTTCTACGTGGCAGAAGGATTATGTTTCATTTTGGTAAAGGAGTTTAGCCTGTACAAACACAAAGCTGTCGAGCACGGAGAAAGCAGAGGGAATCAGAGGAACAAGAGGCAGATCGAAGGTTTCCCGGTACTTCTGTCTAAGCGCTTTCATGATTGAGAAACCGTATGGGCCATCTTTCAAACATGTTGATTGATCTGAAAGTTTCATCTCAAACAAGCTTGTCAGTTGAACGATGATTGACAATTTCTCTTGCTTTCAACACTTCTATTCGTTTATTTCAGCCTTCTCATCCAATCTCCTTCAACCTGACAAACATGAGATCTCAAGCTTGACATGAAACTCTTTATGGAGAAATCAAAAGTCACAAAGTGAGAGCAGATGAAATCTCAAGGACTCTCGAGTCAGAATTTGCGAAATCAGAGGGAACTACAAAAGGAAGCAGCTCATTGAATACGAGTAGTGATCGAAGGGAAATCTATTGATGGATTGTTCTGAGAATTTCTCAGTATGATGATGGCTATTCTTGATTGCGTCTCGAACATCTGGCATATTCTATGGTTTCAGATTGTCTATCAAGCCAAACCGAATACGTTTTGATCTTCTTGATTCTGTTTTGGTGATTGGCAAGTCAGAAACAGCACAGTGCCAAACACGACATACTCCTCACAATTTCACGTCCATAAACACAGTTATGCAGCGTCGCACAGGAAAGATTGCCTTCAACTGAAGAACACCAAGATGGCCTCACTTTGCTAAGGTCAGATTTCTTCGGCCAAGCACTTGTGGCAAGCTAAACAGAATTTCCCCCTCACAGCTAAACCAAGCCAATAGTTTAACGATCGGCGAACGTGATTGATGGATCAGATAAGATTAGAAAATGACCCGACGCTAAGACAGCACTGGAATGCTCAACCTGAGACCGTGTCTAGTGGCTTGAAATGGAAAAAAAAACTCAATGCCATGCCAAGAAACGTATTACCCAACGTCCAAGCTTAGTTCAACCGAGGAACCGACATGATCCGATGTCGCAAGAACAACAAATCGAAGGATCAGAGCTGTAACTGTAGTGGATGCGATGCAGCTGAGATCGACGACCAAGTGGGCTGATGCACACTCAATGCCTACGATAATCACAATGAGACGTTATCAGATCGATCCCACGTTCACTGACACATTCTCTCTTCACCCCACGAACATCTCACTTCGCCGACATATCCTCGGCCGGCGATTTACCCACATCCCGCGGCCCTTTGACACAAAGTCGCGTGTCTAATATCCGATGCCCCATCCCTTCTAGACCATGCCCAGTGGATATTCCATCAAAAATTTTATATCCGCCAAGGAACTTCGGGTCCCGACGATGTGGAATGACACCCCAAAGAGGAACTCGTCCGTCCACCAAGAAGCCTACTGAGTGGGAATTACGCTGAACCTCTCACCATTGGACCCTCGAATTACCAGCCAAGAGACGGTGGCATGTTATCAATCAGTCCCTTAACCCAAAGCAGTTTATATCCGCGTCATCCGGGTAGCACTATCAGATTTTTTTAACCAGAGGATTTTGTGGAACGTTGCATTTTTGCGGACAGCGCCGAGGGTTAGACGATCCCTTCCTTTTGGGGGATTGCATCGGCGAAACCGCAGGCAGCTGTTTAAAAACATCCTTGTCCTGGGATTTGACAGAAGGGAAATAAATCTGTGGATCAGTGGGTTTGCGTTGCCCTCGGGGTGACTTGACTAACGCCAAGAGTGAAGAGAGTCGCTAATCATTGGAACTCTGTGTTTATACGAAAGTTTATCGTGTTGAAGATCAGAAACTGACTTCACGGGTTGTACTCTATGATGGTCTCTCTGGCAGTAAGATAATACGTCTAATTGAATGCCTGTAGAACATCATCCGCCACCTTCATCATCACCAAAAATCCCCGTCGCTGCACGCTACGGACGACACTAATATAGCGCATCAGTGGACTCCCAAACTCGCATGACGCCCCTCCACTCCCTATCAGATCCTCCGAAAAGTTCTTCACTCGGCACGTTAAAGTTATCTAATCAATCTCGAGTGGATCTACCCTCCCATCCTATAAACCTTCCATCCTCCCCCGTAACTCCTCCACCATGCTCTCTCTCCCCTCTGCGCATGCTCTGTCTTTTCGTGCATGAACTCTGAGGTTCAGAATTATTCACCATGTCCTCCCCAGAGAAATCCCCCGACAACGACCATGGCCATGAAGTCCCCCCTTCAGCCGCCGACGCTGTCCGGGACATCACATCCCCCGGTGTCCAGCGCATCAAGGCCATGTCCGAAGTGATCACCCTCACCGACCGCATCTTTATCTTCTTCGGCGTCTTCCTCATCGCCTACGCCTACGGTCTCGACGGCACCGTGCGCTACGCCTACCAGCCCTCTGCGCTCAACAGCTTCCAGGAACACTCGCTCCAGTCCTCCGTTAATACCCTCCGCGCCGTCATCGCAGCAGCTGCGCAGCCCACTGCCGGAAAGATCGCTGATGTGTTTGGTCGTGTGGAACTTATCTGCATTTCTGTGTTCTTTTACACCATTGGAACTGTAATTGAGGCTGCGGCGCAGAATTTGGATACATACTCCGCTGGTGCGGTTATTTACCAGATTGGATATACTATGATTCTTTTACTTGTGGAGGTCATCATTGGAGATATCACATCCGTGCGGTCGCGTTTGTTCTTTAGTTACATCCCCGCTCTGCCGTTCATCATCAACACCTGGGTCAGCGGCGATGTCACAGAAGCTGTCCTTGGAGCCACGACTTGGCGATGGGGAATCGGCATGTGGTGCATCATCTACCCCGTCTGCTCTCTCCCCCTCATCATCAGTCTTCTCGTCGTTGGCCACCGCGCAAAGAAGGCCGGCCACCTCGTCGGCTACCGCTCTTCCTTCCAACAGCTCGGCTTCAACAAACTGACCGTCGAGCTCTTCTGGCTTCTCGACATCATCGGCGTAATCCTCCTCATCGCCGTCTTCGCCCTGCTCCTCGTGCCCCTCACCATCGCAGGAGGTTTCGAGAGCAAGTGGTCAGACCCTCAGGTCGTAGCCCCTCTCGTCATCGGCTTCGTCTGCATTCCCGTCTTCGTCGTATGGGAACTGCGCGCTCCTCACCCCCTGGTGCCTTTCCACCACATGAAGGACCGCTCCGTCTGGGCTCCCATGGGTATTGCATGCATGCTCAACTTTGCCTGGACAATGCAGGGCGACTACCTCTACACCGTTCTCCAGGTCTCCTTCAACTTCAGCATTAAGGCCGCTACACGGGTCCAATCCCTCTACTCCTTCGCGAGTGTCATCACCGGCACAATTCTCGGTCTTATCGTGTACAAGGTGCGCCGCTTTAAGGTCTTCATCGTATCAGGGACATGTCTCTTCCTCGTCGCATTCGGTCTTCTCATCCGATACCGCGGCGACCCCAGCTCCGATAACAAATCCGGCGTCATTGGCGCACAGATCCTCCTCGGTATCGCGGGTGGTATGTTCCCGTACCCCGCGCAGGCCTCGCTCCAGGCCTACGTTACCCACGAGCGACTCGCCGTCATGACGGGTCTGTACCTCGCGCTGTACCAGGTCGGCTCGGCCTTTGGAAATGCCGTCTCCGGTGCCATCTGGACCCAGGTTCTCCCTGTGCGACTTGCCCAGAGCTTCTCCAGCTTCGGAAACGAGACACTTGCAGTGTACGCCTACTCGCAACCTCTGTCTGCCATTCTGGACTTCCCTGTTGGTTCTGACGAGCGCGATGCCATGATTGATGCGTACAAGCATGTCCAGCGCCTGCTTACCATCACTGGTATCTGTCTTTGTGTTCCTCTTATCGCGTTCTCGCTGTGCTTGCGTAACCCCAAGCTCACCGATCAGCAGAACTTGGTTGAGGATGAGAAGCCTGGTGCGGCTGCTGAGCGCTCTTCGGCGTCTGCTTAGAAAAGTCAAAAGTATTTAAAAAGTTGTATGTAATGTCGTAATATGGTAATGAATCTAGCATAGGGCTATTTGTTTAATTTCTGGTCATCTCAACATGTCGTGAATTGATGAACAGTTGAAATCTATTTGATACTCTGCGAAGTCGGGTTCTCTTCGTATACTTTGCAAACCCAATTGAGGTCGTTCTGTTGTTACATGAGTCGGTCAATTGTTATGCACATAAGACCCGCCCAAAGACTTCGTCCATCTCGAAGCCCAGTCATCATCAGCTCTGTGTACAAGCCAGGTTCTTCTAATCCTCTGGTCGAAGCGGTCGAAGCGGTCGAAGCGGCCGAAGCTGTATTCAATGTCCACAGAAACTGACTCAAACCCAATTAATCGCCTCCTAATTGATGCACTACGACACTCAGTTCATTCGACAGACCTGTATCAGTGC
Organism: Fusarium acutatum; assembly: GCA_012932015.1. Classification (NCBI taxonomy): domain Eukaryota; kingdom Fungi; phylum Ascomycota; class Sordariomycetes; order Hypocreales; family Nectriaceae; genus Fusarium; species Fusarium acutatum. The sequence continues at coordinate 48,771 of JAADJF010000383.1, forward strand.
GTATCAACAATCCTCGGCTGAAAAGTGCCAAGAACTGATTAAATTATGTGATATCCAAACGTACCTGCATCTCGGATCAATCACCAATCATTCCCCCCAAGAATGTCGTCCCGCCAAGACACCTCATCTCCTCACACTGCAAGGAACAAGCTTATCCTCTCGTTAGCTCTGTCCAACCCACGAAAGCATCCCGTCTACACCCATTCATCCCCTCTAACGCTCCCGGAGCATATCTTCCAGTCCATCATTATCGTCTACATGTCATCAAGATATCCCGTCCCTTCACCCAACTCCTCTTAGCCAATCCATTCTCTTCCCCAACGGTCACATCAACGGGCTTCCTCGTATTCTCTGCATACAAAAAAAAACCTCCGCAGATACCGTTTCTCGCACAGCATATGGTTCGTAAGCCATTGTGACACGTGTTGATAAGGTTCTCATCTAAGAGTACGAGATTTCCCACCAGCACCTTCAAATTCTTGGCTATTTAAAGCTGTTTCAAGGATGATCCTTTCTCTGTGGCTTACGATGCTGACGGGCCTCAAAGATATCTGGGAATATATTGGTCTCGTCAGCCGATCGTAATCTGTGAGGAATGGTGTTTCATGCTGTGCTACACCAAAAGTTAAAATAAAGTTAAAATGGCTTGCGCCTCAACTTCGCTGCGCTGAGACCTCGAATCGGTTCTCTCTTGAGGATCATACAGGTAAAATAGGTATATAAGATGTGACTTTGTCGTTCAATTTGGATCACCAAGTGGCCAGAAGGCATCCGTTCGTTACAGTCATTCGTTTGAACCCCCCATTATGAAGTCATTCACCTTCCTCATCGCCTTCCTGGCAAGTTTCGCCATCGCATCCCCATGGCCATCTCTCTTTAGTCGTGCTCTTGACAGACGACAGGCTGGGCGATGTGGAACTGGTTTCGGAACAGTCTGTGGACAAAATGAATGCTGTTCCAGCGCTGGGTAAGTCACTTGACCTTCCTCTTCAATCATGTACTGACCTTCAAAGATGGTGCGGGACTGGTTATCTTTACTGCTCTGCCCCTTCGTGTCAGATCGAGTATGGTCCTGGTTGCGACGCAAATGTTCGTCCAAGTGGCCCTGATACAACAAATGTAGCTCGTCCAAAAGTTGGGAGTATTCCGTATGGTCAAGCTATTTATCGGTGTAACCGCAACGGCGACATTGCGTTGACGTATGATGATGGACCGTATACTTATACTGAAGACCTTCTCAATCTCCTCCAGGTACGTCACCTCCTCACTTCTTCTTATATCTCTAACAATTGCAGCGGTATAATGCGAAAGCGACATTCTACATCACCGGTCGCAACCTTGGAAAAGGCGCTATTAATGATCCAGATACAACATGGCCAGGTCTCATCCGGCGCATGGTTCGAGACGGCCATCAGATTGCCAGTCACACATGGTCCCATCAACGTCTCACAACGTTGAGCCGCTCTAAATTCTGGAACCAGATGATTTACAACGAGATTGCCTTTGCTGATATTCTCGGTTATTTCCCAACCTACATGCGTCCTCCGTACTCTGCCAGCAATACTACAACTGATGCATGGTTGAATGAGCTCGGGTATCATATCACATACTTCAACCTGGATACAGAAGGATATCTACACGATAGCCCAAATATGATCAGCACATCCAAACAAATCTGGGATAATACCGTCGAGGGTAGAAGTCCAGCTACAAACAAATGGCTTCACATTGAGCACGACCCCGTATACCAAACAGTCTACAACCTAACAGAATACATGCTCCGCTCCATCCGTCGCAACAACTTCACCGCCGTAACAGTAGGCCAATGTCTCCAAGACCCCCCCTCAAACTGGTACCGCACCGTTTCGTCTTCCCCCTCCCCGACGTCAACATCCTCATCATCACCCACATTCCCCGCCACGACCAACGGCCGCTGCGGCTCACGACACGGCGGCGCAACATGTCGCGGGGAGCCCAACGGCGAGACGTGCTGTTCGCAGCATGGATGGTGCGGCGGGACGAGCGATCACTGCGGAAGAGGATGTCAGCCTGTGTTTGGGACGTGTAGTGATACGCCTGAGCCTGCGGCGCCGGGGAGATGTGGAGCTGCGCATGGGGGTGCGAGGTGTACGGAGAGTGGATGGGGATGTTGTTCGTGGGCGGGATGGTGCGGGAGTACGAGCGATCATTGTGGGACGGGCTGTCAGAGTAATTTTGGGACGTGCAATTAGTGTGTATCTACTTTGTGATAATTGGGTATATAACTTACAGAGTGCTAGATGTTGGAGAGTGGAGGAGGAGGATGCAATATTATTCCCGAGTAAACCCCCGATGTCTGTTGATCTACGGCATTGACATCAGTAAATGTTCGAAATGAATCATGCCAATTCTTGGCTAATGTCCAGAGCGTCGTTTAATTTAGTCGTGTTAATTTCAGGGGCAAGCCATTCAAGCCACCAAGGTGATGCTTAATTTAGCGGCAGCTTGTTGACATTGGCCATTTCCATTTGACAAGCCTTGCAAGGCATACTCTGCCCATCCTCTACTATCCCTTTACCTATTCCAGCTCTCTCTCATTCTATATCCAGAGTTTAACTCAATCCATCATTCTCTCGCACTCAATACGAATACTACATTCCACGGCAATCGACGCTCAAACTCAAAAACACTCTCCGCACCAAAACGCACGCCAAGCCTTCAGCCCCACGCTTAAGAGATCTAATTGGTCAATTCGTACGCTATTTTTTCAGCTCAGGCTTTTGATGGAACGCCATAAACATTTCGTTACCCCTGAGTGTGCTGTAGGGCTGATTCGTGACTGGATCACGGCACATGGGACCATAACTAATATCACATTGGCGAGACATGGTGAATCCTTCGGGCGGTAGGTGGAAATGAAGTGAAGCTAGTTATGGTGCTAGAGAGGTCGTTAACTGGGGAATATAGACTATTAAAGGATGATTTGATCGTCTTGTTCTGCTGTCTCTCTCTTCTTCACCACACTCTCTCTATCTAAGTCTATATCAAGTTCAGATATATCAACCTCAGACATTCAAAATGCAGTCCATCATCCTCACATCCCTCCTCGCCACCGCCGTGAGCGCCAACTTCATGGCCCACCCTCTCATGAAGCGCGATCTCCTCGCCCCGCGCGCAACAGCCCCAGCCGTCGGCGGCATCACAGAAGAGTGCCAAACCGCCATCCTCGACGTCTACAAGACCCTCCCAACGCCTCCCCCCGCCATCGTCTCCGACCTGACCGAAAACCCCCAAACCGACCCCTGCTCCTTCAGCACCCCTGCCTCCCTCTCCAAGGACTACTCCAGCTACAGCTCCCAGATCCTCAGCTGGTACAGCAAGAACGAGGACGAGATCAAGTCTGCGCTGTCTGAGTGCCCTGAGCTGAGCCAGTATGCCACTGCTGTTCCTGTCTGCGCTACTGCTGCTCTTGGTGGAAAGGGTGGTGCTGAGAGTGCTACTACTACTGCTGAGAAGCCTGAGAAGACTGGTGACAAGACTGCTGCTGCGGGTGAGGAGACTGCTGCTGAGGGCGAGGCTTCTACTCCTACCTCTTCTGCTGCTGCTGTTGAGACCAACGGTGCTGCTCGTGAGGGTGGTTTCATCTACGCTGCTGCTGCTGTTGCCGGTGTTGTCGTCGCTGCCCTGTAAGAGGTCTTATATGAGGAGAAGTTGTTGGCTATCTATGAGATTTAAGTTTATCTGCTTTTAATACAAGACATGTCTCTTTCACAAACCTGGTCCAAACACAATCATAAGCATGCGTGAACGTCGTCCTCATGTAGTCATGACATCTACTTAAGTGTTTGTCCATCATCCAACCGTTTGAGTGTAACGCCACATCCGTGGTTTGGTCTCACTACAGTCCAAGCTTATTTGGATAAGTGGCATTCTTTGTTTGACTACATTGACTCACAGACACTCAGTTTTGTGTCAAACAACAAGTACTACTAACAAACAAACAGCAAAGCCTTCCATTCCATCACATTCACTGTCATCTCTGCCCTCAGCGCCAAGTCACTCCTGCCCAAACGCCTCCAACAAAGAAGATGATGACCCGTCACATCAATCTCCTTTTTTTGTACTTCAAAGACCGTTTAATCTACCTCTTTCATCATTCATAAATACCATATCGTCCCCCCGTCTCTGCTCAACCAGAATATCTCATCTTACAACTTTGTCCATGGACGCAAAACTCACTATCGCCGACAAGTTGGGCCGCGGGCTCACCAACGGCATCTACTTCGTAACTCGCAAGTGGAAGGTCATCATGCTGGGCTATATCTTTATCATCTCAATCGGCAGCGCTCTTCTCTACTTTCACGATGGTTCGTCTCCCTCCCCTCTCCACCTCTTCCTTCTCCTCTCCCATTAACATCTGCTAACACCATCAGAACAACAACCCTCCCTCCAAACTCGAAGCTGGGGTGGTTTTGACGAACGTCCCCGCACAGAGAAATGCTACCGCCAAGAACGCACCGCCATGATCCTCTCCCTCCTCTTCGGAGGTATCGGTGTCGACCAGTTCTACGCTCATCACTGGCCTCTCGCCGTGTTCAAACTCCTCACCCTCGGCGGAGTGGGAGTCTGGGCGTTCGTGGATATGATTCTTTGGATTGTGGGCGGTGTGTACGGGACGCCCGGATGTCCTGGGGGTAGTTCCAAGGGATGGCAGTATTAGGGTTTGGGGTGGGATGGAGAGGTAGCGGGTGAGCAGTCACTTATCATTCTTTGTTGGTGGATTATATTAGTGGTATTGGCAATTGCAGTGTTTGGTGATGAGTAGTAGTAAATGGAAAGATCGCAAGGTCATTGATTCTTTGGAGTTTGTGGGTGTCGGTTGACTTAGACTACACGAAGTGACTGGAGCTGCAAGTCTACGGCACAGTATCCTTTTTGAGATCTCTCAGCCTCATCTTCAGCTCGCACAGCTTCGATACAGATCAAACCCTGGAATCAAGATTAATCACTGCGCTGAACACCATTCGGGGATCCAGTTGAGGCTTGCCTTCAAGCCACTTCACAACGGCACGTCTGAACCCCCTTTCACCGACACAGCCATGTCATCAATGCCACAAGACCTCGTATCAGTAACATCACGACTCCACCACACATCACAAATAACTGCCATGTTTCTTTTCATTATACTCATTGATGCCATAGCAACCCTGACGAAATGACCAATCCTTTTCTACACCAGCCATCTAAGCATAAAAAGCACATATCACACTTATTCCTCGTCCTCCTCACTCTCCTCCTCCTCCTCAGCTTCCGGCTCGCTCTCAGCCTTCTGTCCATTAACGGGCTCCGCCACTTTCACGCCGCCCTCCTTCTCAAGCTTAAGCCACTCATCCCACTCGGGGAAGAGCTCGTCGTCCTCACCAGGCACGCCGATCAGCTTGGCTACCCTGCCCTTCTTGTTCTTCTCCAAGTTCTCCTTCCACTCGTGTACTACTGGTACAGTCAGGCTGGGCTGGTAGGTTTGAGAGAAGAGGACGGCTTCGGCGAGACGGCCTGTCTCGGTGAGGATCTTTGTGCAGGCTTCGATGTTGCCGAGGAGCCATTGGCATGAGAAGGCGACGTTGTGAGAGCCAGCTTCTTGTGCTTGGGCTGCAAGAGCAGCGAGACCATCGCGATCGCCTGTTGATGAGTGGAGAAGCAGAAGGGATCCAAGATCCTTGGCGTGGGTGAAGCACTCAGCAGCAAGGGTGACATCCCAAGCTGATAGAGCAGCGTCACCAACAGTCTTCCACTTGTGGTCGGCATCAGCTTCACGAGCAAGGTCCAAAGCAATAGCAAGCTCATTCAATGCCAGTGCAAGCTCAAACTTGTGCTCAGGATCTGTCGCAACCTCCAAGGCAAGCTCCTTATGACCTTGACCTTCCAAGAATCGCGCAATTTTGTTGAGTTGGTCGTGGGGAATTGTTGGTAGCAGCTCAGCGGCTGTCTCCATATCCTCTCGGAGGACAAGAGTCTGGTACTCGAGAACGGGAAGTGACAGACCGAACGAAGTGACGTTGACATCCTTGTCGGCAAGGTAAATTCGAGAATCGCGCTGGATGTAGCCCAGGATGTACTGGGGCTTGTCGAAGTGGGAGACAGTGTAGGTCTGGTCGCCGACAAGGTAGTTGAGTCGGTTGGTGCTGTTGGTGTAGATGAAGCAGTCGCCGATCCATTCGCCAGTTCGGACACTATATCGTTAGCTTGGCACATTAAAAGGGAATGGGGGACATACGACTCGCTAATGTCAGTGATAACCTCAAACGCGGCCTCGACACCGTCCTCCTCAACATCTCCAGACTGAACAGCTTCGACATAGTTCTCGCGAGAGAATCGCAGAACGTAAAAGGTATCCTCACAAGCAATTGTCACCAACTCGCCGCTATCGGACCAGTACACCTGCTTGGGCTCAACCTCAATTCTTCGAACGAGACCACCAGTAGCCCAGTCAAAGAAAGAGACACCACCTTGGCCTGTGACACCGAGAAGAACGCCACCATGGAGTCTCTCGGCCTGGAAACCAACATCGAGACCGCCGCTCTTCTCAACAAAGTTCTTGAAGATCTTGACGCTCATGGCTGACTCTCGGATAGCAAAGTCATTGCTGTTGTCCTTGGAGGCCCAGACAAAGTCGAGTGCTGAACCGAAAGCCTTGTTTCGCCAGGCGAGGGCAGTGTAGATGATGTATTCGCCATCACCGCAGACAGCGACGAATCGACCGTTGGGGGAGTGGATAAGTGTTTGGGGGTAAACTTCGCAGGTACCGAGATCCTTGGTGGGGAGAGAGATTGGCTCGTTGTCCTTAATAGAGGCATCTGTCTTGTTAGCTTAATCCAGTATCGGTACAGTACATGGTACATACCTCCTCCCTTGATGATTGAAGAGACAACCTCGTTGTGTCGGGCCCAGATGAGCTTGCCAGAGGCGTCCATGGAAACAGCAGGCTCCTCGCGACCAAGCTTGACAACAACAGCACCATCATCGAAACCAACAGCGACACCCTGCTTGCCCTTTTGATACGAGACACACCAGGCTCGCTCTAGACTGTAGTTCAGGGATTGCTCGAATCGGTAGGTGTTGGCGTGCCATATTCTTATCGTACCGTCCTCGGAACCGGAGATGATGATGGGCAATTCGGGGTGATAGCAGGCAAACGAAACGTTGTTGGTGTGACCTTCGAGTGTAGCGATCAGGGACTTTGTAGTGTAATCCCAAATCTTGACAGTTCGGTCGTCAGATGTGGTGAGGAGATAGGGCTTGTCGGAGTGAGGGTAGTAATCGACGTGGTTGACACCCTTGGTCTCATGTGCCTCGAGGGTAAAGTTGGGAGTAGAAGAACCAAGACTCCAGATCTTGACCGTTCGATCAAGACAAGCCGAAGCAAAGGTGTTAGTATCCTTGGGGTTGATGGCCAGACCCATGACATAGTGGCCATGGCCCTCAAAGACCTGCACACACTTCCAACCCTTCTCCCAATCCCAAAGCTTGATGGTCATGTCATCGGAGGCAGTCAAAACGAACGGCTGTGTGGGGTGAACGGCGATAGCTCGAATGTAGTCGGGGTGCGCCTCGAAGGAGGTGATCTTCTCGGAGGTGTTGTAATTGTAGACTCGTAGTTGGAAATCATCAGAACCGCAGACAATCCAGTTTTTCCTGGCGATGAATCGACCGGCGCGAACGGGGACATCGGTGAGCTCAAAGGTCTTGACGATCTGTTGGGTTTCGTGGGACCAGATGTAGACGTGGCCTATACTGTCAGCACTGGATCTCGAGCTACAAGGTCGACATACCGCTGTAGAGGGTTGTGAGAATCCATGGCTCGTGAGGATGAAAGTCAATGCCCTTGACTCGCTCACTGCGAGCGTAGAGCTGGCGCTGTATTGCGAAACGTGTCAGCTCAGATCGCACAAGTAAAGCTGCCGCCGCAGATATCGAGGGCGCTCGCTGTGAATAGCCTGACGCTAATCATCGGGCGCACTCAACAGATTCCCAAACTGACCTTGACGTCTAACTTCATCTTGTCGTGTGTCGTCGCTGTCGCGTTGCGCAGTTGAAGTTGCAAGCTGTCCAGCAAGGGCGGTGATATCGAGGTAGTGGGGTCGAAGTTAAGAATCCCTGAAGAAGGCTACCATGCGGGATGACAGTGGTCGCAAGTGCACAAAGTTTGGGGGGGAAATATAACAAAAAACAGAGGGTCAACCGCTAATCATCAGTCGTGATGTTTAAATTGACAAAGCTTGAGCTTGTGTATATTGATTTGGAGCTCCCCGAAATGTGTCCTGCGGCTCTTGACAGGCTGGCCATGGATGTGGTGTTGGCCTGAAGTGTCAGGCTCCACCTCCTTATCCCTTCTTATCAGGGATGCTCCAGAAAAGGGGGTTGTAGGGTAGTTAAGAGAGTCAGAACTCAATGAGATATTAGGTATTGATGATTGAAAAGAATTGAGTTGGTTATGTGTTCCTTTTTTACACTTTTTTCCCTTAATTAACTTCCATGGTTCAGTCGTTCGAGTCTGTTGAGTGAGGTCGATTGTTGATATGCTTTCTGACAACGTTTAACCACAGCGTTACTTGCACATCCCAGACATGAACGTTTAACCATGTGAAGATGAGTTTAGATATCCCTTGGACAAATTTTCCCCATGTTCAGAATTGCCAAAAATATTCTGATCTGTTTATAGATCCTCCACCACCCAGCCAAGATATCTCGACACGCGTCGTCTTCGTACATAATGAAAAGTGTGGCTATACAACAAGTTGGTTGCTTCACATCAACCATATCAACACTATAGACACTGTACGCCATTTGACGCTCTCTGGCTACTGGGCTGCTTGGGCATTAATGGCATTGTTTATGAACTAGTCTCGCTTCTCCTTCTCATTTACCCCTTATGTTATGGATTATTTGGCTGGACCTCGCTCTAGGCTCATTCTCTAGCTGATCAACAAAGCTAGAGCCCGTGGCTGTGGCTTAAAATCGACCTTACAGGATTACTCCAGATCATCTCCACAGTCCGAGCTCCTGTGTCGCAGACTGAGACACTGTGTTTCCAGCACCAAAACAGCACTACCATCGACCTTAGCCCACAGTGCGGGCTGCCTACGGGAAGATCCACCTTTTCTGCTGCCGCCCAATGGGCCTTGGATGTCATAGTAATCCCCTTCTCCCATCCATCCCCCGTATCCACCTCATTCATATCTCGGCTGGTCTTGTCTCGGGCTCTTGTGCTTCGCCTCCTCCTCATATTCAACCTCTGCCATCTTTTGTTCAATTTGAACCTTCTTTCCCTTCCAACCAGTCGGCGCACAGTCTCCTTTTCGTCTCGTCGACTTGCGATCCTTGATACAACCAAACAGCGGCCGGTTTACGCTTCCACGCATGCGGGGTTACAAATCATCCATTTGTTGAACACTCTGCCACGCCATCAGCCTCCTGCTTGATCAGGAGTTTGTCAGCGCGCAGTGAACACTCGTTGCTTGACCCTTCGATCCTGCAACACTTGTTGGCTGTCGATCTTTGACCCCAACCATCAAATACCTCGTTGACATCAACAAACAATGTCTTGGAAGCTTACCAAGAGTACGTCTTCATGTCCGATATCTGTCGCATCACTAACATCCATCAGAGTTAAAGGAAACCCATCTGGGTCAATCCTTGAGCCCCTTCTCTCGATCCCCCTCTACTTCAACCATCACTGAAAAGGAAAAGGATGGCCAGGCTAGCGGCGCTGTTACGCCTACAACGGAAAATGCCATAGGTGAGCAAATTGGACTGGAGTAACGTCAGTATCTGACTTGAACAGCTGCCTCTGAGGCCATGACACAGGCCCCTGTTGTTAAGCCCCCCAAGCCCGGTATTCTCGTTGTCACCCTCCACGAAGGTCAAGGATTTTCTCTTCCTGAGCAGCACCGAAGTGCTTTTGCCTCGTCACACCAAGGATCGATGTCTTCGTCCAACGCTCTTGGAATGTCTGGCTCTGTTCGACCAGGATCTTCACAACGTGTCGCCGGGTCATTTGTTAACGGCAGTAACCGACCGCACTCTTCCGCTGGCGGCTTCAACGGCATCCCCACCAACCACGGTCGAATTTCCGGAAAGTACATGCCATACGCCCTCCTCGATTTCGACAAGGTCCAGGTCTTTGTCAACTCGGTCGATGGAAACCCTGAGAACCCTCTGTGGGCCGGTGGAAACACCCAGTACAAGTTCGATGTGTCAAGAGTGACAGAGCTCGTCATCCACTTGTACATGCGCAACCCGAATGCGCCACCCGGATCTGGACGAAGCCAGGATATCTTCCTCGGTGTTGTCCGCATCAACCCCCGATTTGAAGAGAGACAGCAATACGTGGAGGACCCTAAGGCCAGCAAGAAGGACCGCGAGAAGGCTGCTGCTGAGCACGCAGCGCGCAATGGTCACCAAGGTGCCGAGTGGGTCGACGTGCAATATGGAACTGGCAGAATCAAGGTTGGTGTCGAGTATGTCGAGACTCGGGCAGGTAAGCTCAAGATTGAGGACTTTGAACTACTCAAGGTCGTCGGCAAGGGCAGTTTCGGCAAGGTCATGCAGGTTCGCAAGAAGGACACAAACCGAATCTACGCTCTCAAGACCATCCGAAAGGCGCACATCATTTCGCGATCCGAAGTCGCCCATACACTCGCCGAGCGATCTGTGCTGGCACAGATCAACAACCCTTTTATCGTACCTCTCAAGTTCAGTTTCCAATCACCGGAGAAGCTTTACTTTGTTCTCGCTTTTGTCAACGGAGGCGAGCTGTTCCACCACTTGCAAAAGGAGCACCGATTTGACGTCAACCGATCCCGCTTTTACACTGCTGAGCTTCTGTGCGCCCTGGAATGTCTGCACGGCTTCAGCGTCATTTACAGAGATCTAAAGCCCGAGAACATTCTTCTGGATTACCAAGGCCATATCGCTCTTTGCGACTTTGGTCTCTGCAAGCTTGACATGAAGGATGAGGACCGCACCAACACATTTTGTGGTACACCCGAGTACCTCGCTCCAGAGCTGCTGATGGGCCAAGGTTACAACAAGACAGTCGATTGGTGGACTCTTGGTGTTTTGCTGTACGAGATGTTGACAGGTCTGCCACCTTTCTACGATGAGAACACCAATGAGATGTACCGCAAGATTCTATCAGAGCCTCTTCACTTCTCTGATGTGGTTCCCCCAGCTGCCAAGGATCTCCTCACCAAGCTTTTGAACCGCAACCCTGAGGAGCGACTTGGTGCCAATGGATCAGCTGAGATCAAGGCGCATCCTTTCTTCCATGCTATTGACTGGAGGAAGCTTCTACAGCGCAAGTACGAGCCTACATTCAAGCCCAGTGTGGTATGTGCCCCCCCCCATTCGAATCGAGATTGAACTCTACTGACATTTTTAGGCTGACGCTCTGGACACTGCCAACTTTGACCCCGAATTCACATCCGAAGCCCCACAAGATTCTTATGTCGAGGGCCCCATGCTCTCTCAAACCATGCAGAACCAATTCCAAGGATTCAGCTACAACCGTCCGATCGCTGGACTCGGAGATGCAGGCGGCAGTGTCAAGGATCCATCATTTGTCGGTAGCTTGACAGATAACCGATAAATGGGCTGGGTTGGAAGAGAGACAATGGGTAGACAGCGAGCAGGACTGGCTGACTCGGACATGGTATCAGTCTTGTCGATGAGCCGGCTGAGGAGGGGAACACGTGTAAGCCATGATAAGGACAACCTAGGAGGTGGAAACCTAGAGGATGAATGTAGATAAGAAGCCTTTATTTGCTTTGGCGTGTTGGAGTTTGATACACTCGTTAGTTCTGTGGATATGTCATTCTGTCAATGTAGATTGTCTTTCCGTGACTTTGTATTGGTGACTGCTGTTCATTGTTCTTCATTCATGACAATGTTTATTGTTTCGATTATTGTCCGCGAGGCTGGCATGCTTGGCTCTCACTGCACTTTCTCATTGTCTTCTGAACTCAACACGGACTTGAATCCACAACTGGCCTGAAGAGACCATGGTATCCTATAATAACCCGAAAGCAATTGAGCCAATTCCACATTCAAGCTCCAACGGCCTTGGCCAACGCTATTCGGTAGTATGACTCTAATAGCCTTTTCAACGACATTTGCCACAACACCAACACCAAACAGCAACAATTGTCAACAAAACAAGACAACGGCTATACCAGCGACAGCAAAATGCAAAAAGCAATGCTCACTGCAGGGTTCGAACCTGCGCACATTAAATGTAGCAGAATCCTCAGCAGTTGAGAGCTTAAGTCTGCCGCCTTAACCACTCGGCCAAGTGAGCTATTGAGAAAGACGTGAATTTTCGAGCCGAAGCAGGGTTTAAGTGCAATTTGACGATCCCGAATTCCATATTGACAGTTCAGTTTTAGGATCACGCTTTGGGGCTCCATGAGGCTTTTTCGGAAAACGTTGGGGGCCTTTATGATGGATGAGGGATATCATGACAACCCATGCCTGAAGACTCTAGGCTATAGGCTGAATGAAGTGGAAAAGTTTTAATTGAGGCTGAGATCGGAGAGATTGCCGGTGTTGGGGGAAAGGTGAGAGTCAGCTCGGTGAGGACATCGAGCAATTTTACTACGATGCTAGTCAATATGCTGTATTCAGTTTACAGTAGATCCTATTCTGATTGCAACAAATTGCCGCCCTTAGGCTCTACAGCCTCACGATCATATCCATGATCAAACAGAGCTAGGATCTCCTGGGAAGCTGATACAGACATCTCACGATAATAAGCTGTCCTCGGTGTCTCAGCCGGAGGTGATGCGGGACAACCACGGCGAGTGCGCGGCATAACCGGAGCCCCTTAACTGTAAAGCCTCCACTGAGATTATGACGCATGCAGGATAAAAGTAAGAAGAGGCTAATTATGATTATGGAGACATGACGAAAAGATTTGGAAAAGTTCAGTCAGCCAACCTTGATGATTTGTAAATTTGGTAACAATTGTTAAGTAAGGCGGGGCTTAAAGTTATAAGCTGTTAAAGAGCTCTTGTTTTTAGCTTGGAGAGCATGGTGTAGCGTCATGCTGTCATTGGAGGGGTTAGCTGATATTTGTGAGAGACACGGATATGACTTGGGGGAATTCACAAAATGAGTGATAAAAAGATGTCATATCATTGACCTCAAGTAGTTTGAAGTGGCATCATGATAGTAACAATTAAATAGACTGTCCCTGTAGAACAAGAAAGAATTGATCATGGTTGAAGTGGGATGATGAATGAATGCCCCCACTCCGCCCATGCCGCTCTCTGCTCTTCCCCTCCCCCTCCATTGGAATCCATCGGAGCTCTACCTTGCCATGAGACGCACCCAAGACAATTCAGAGACATAACCTCATTTCCCCTCCCACTCTTTTTCTGATCTGATATTTCTTCTCTTCTTTCCATCACCTCCATCCCTATTTCCCCATAACTATCTCTACACAACATCAACATGGCCCCCGCAAACACTCTCCCCGCCTGGTCTGACCTCCAAGCCCATCGCGACAGCGTCGGCAAGTCCTTCGTCCTTAAGGAGGCATTCGCTTCCGACCCCCAGCGATTCGACCGCTTCACCCGAACCTTCACCTCCGACGGCGTGTCCTCCGAGATCCTCTTCGACTTCTCCAAGAACTTCCTCACAGATGAGACCCTCGATCTCCTTGTCAAGCTCGCCGAGCAGGCTGGCGTTGAGAAGAAGCGCGATGCCATGTTTGCCGGTGAGAAGATCAACTTCACCGAGGGTCGCGCCGTTTACCACACTGCTCTGCGAAATGTTAGCGGTTGGGATATGAAGGTTGACGGTGTTGATGTCATGAACACAAAGGGTGGAGTCAATGAGGTGCTTGAGCATATGAAGGAGTTTTCTGAGCAGGTTCGAAGCGGGGAATGGAAGGGATACACTGGCAAGAAGCTCACAACCATTATCAACATTGGTATTGGTGGTTCTGATCTGTAAGACGCTCGAATGCTCCGATAGTACTAGACTGACATCTTGCAGCGGCCCTGTCATGGTTACTGAAGCTCTTAAGTACTACGGCGCTGACGACATGACCCTTCACTTTGTCTCCAACATTGACGGAACTCACATCGCCGAGGCCCTCAAGAACTCTGATCCCGAAACCACTCTCTTCCTCATCGCCTCCAAGACCTTCACCACCGCAGAGACCACCACCAATGCCAACACAGCCAAGAAGTGGTTCCTCGAAAAGACCGATAACAAGGGCGACATCGCCAAGCACTTTGTTGCTCTCTCCACCAACGAGGAGGAGGTCACCAAGTTCGGTATCGACAGCAAGAACATGTTTGGCTTTGAGAGCTGGGTCGGTGGCCGATACTCTGTCTGGAGTGCCATTGGTTTGAGCATTGCTCTCTACGTTGGCTTCGACAACTTCCACAAGTTCCTCAGCGGAGCTCATGCTATGGATAAGCACTTCCGCGAAACTCCTCTCAAGGACAACATCCCTCTTCTTGGTGGTCTCTTGAGTGTCTGGTACTCTGACTTTTTCCAGGCTCAGACTCACCTTGTTGCTCCGTAAGTCAGTCGAAGCATGCGAGTATGTAGACTAACAATTATAGCTTCGACCAATACCTCCACCGATTCCCTGCCTACCTCCAGCAGCTCTCCATGGAGTCCAACGGAAAGACCATCACCTCTGATGGATCTTCTGCCAAGTATACCACTGGTAAGTGGATAACCTCCTGCATGAAACCCAGCTAACGTCCCAGGCCCCATTCTCTTCGGCGAGCCCTGCACCAACGCTCAGCACTCCTTCTTCCAGCTCGTCCACCAGGGCACCAAGCTGATCCCCACCGACTTCATCCTCGCCGCCAAGTCTCACAACCCTGTCAGCGACAACCTCCACCAGAAGATGCTCGCCTCCAACTACTTCGCCCAGGCTGAGGCTCTCATGGTCGGCAAGACAGACGATCAGGTCCGTGCCGAGGGTACTCCCGAGGAGCTTGTTCCTCACAAGCGCTTCCTTGGAAACCGACCCACGACCTCCATCCTTGTCGGCGGCGCCATTGGTCCCGCCGAGCTGGGTGCCCTGATCGTGTACTACGAGCACCTCACCTTTACCGAGGGTGCTATCTGGGACATCAACAGCTTTGACCAGTGGGGTGTTGAGCTGGGCAAGGTCCTGGCCAAGAAGATCCTCAAGGAGCTTGATGAGGCGGGCAATGGTGAGGGACACGATGCTTCTACTGGTGGACTGATTGGAGCGTTCAAGAAGTATGGTAACTAAAAAAGGAGGATTGAGTGTTAATGTGTAGCGAGTGGAACGATGTTGATAATGATTAAAGATAGCATGAATAAGTTTGACGGCCTATGTTCTGGACTGTGTCTGATTTGCGTGCATGGGTATGATGTCTCTATACATGTCGACACGCAAAGGTACTCGTAAGTATGATGAAGAGCGCTGGGTAGTATTGATCGTTGTGTATCGTGATTATCTGCATGTCTTTTTCAGATTTCCTTGTTATTCTCAGATGTCGATGCCATTGCAACGTCAAACACGGTACGAGAAGACGGCACAAAGTATACCATGCACCTGCGCGATTTCTCACATTTACATACCAAATCGCAACACCTTATCAGTTGGATTTATATTAATGACACGTGGAACAAGGCACCTCGGTCAAATGAGTGTTTATGTATGTTTTGTGTCTTTCCATGTCTCCGGCAGATGTATGTATTTCCGCTTTGGGTAGTGTCACTACTTGAGTCGCGTCTGCGTATATCGGTCCATTTAATAATATCAAGAGCACTGCCACGTTCTGAAAGTATGTATACCATTAAAGTCCAAGTGCATAGAGAGTGCTGCGTTTAAGCCGTTTGAGCTTCAATGGTGCGACGAGCAGGTGAGGTTCAAGCATGTGGAGTTTTGCGGGGGAATATGGGGAAGAGGGGGGAATGCTCTTCTGAGGGTGTACAAGGTGGTATGTTTGTGAGATATATCACGCAGAGACTTATCACATCGGGGTGTATAACGGTGCTTTTTATCGCGGGGGAATCTCCCCAGACCTGAAGTGCAGGAGTAAGATGGAGGGCGGGGAAATGGAGATTAGGGGGTTGGTTGTGTGTTGGTTTGAAGCGAGAGTGTTGGGTCTAGATGTCCAAGGTGCCCTGATGTTGATGTTGACGTTGGCTTATCACGATATTAACTGTACACGGGAGTTAATTCGGCTCATGTCGGGAAACAACATGTTTTATTTTTTCTGAGTCTGGGTTGGAAAGCGACGATCTCCTGAAACAAGAACCAAAAGATCATCATTGTAAGTCACGGCATCCGAAGCGAGGTTTGCATGCATGCAGTCAAGGTGATTGATTCCATCTGAATAAGCCGCAGTCAAAGCCAACTGCATCTCTACCAATCAACATCACTGCGAGTCCGTTCTGATTTCGTCAGTCCCAACTCCACTCACACTAGCCCTCCACCAATGCAATACAACAAGACACGGAAGAATCTTTGTGCAGGACATTGTCATTGGTGAGTGTGAGTGGATAAAGCCTCTCTGACGTCGAGAACTTGAGGCTTTTCACGATGTTCTCGTTCCCGCGTCGATGACGAGTGGTTCAGGTTGCAGTTTTTTTTTTTTCTTGGATGGAGATATGCTATGCTACATTGGTGAGGGATGGTGGCTTGGACCCCTAGACCCTTGGGATAGGAGACAGTAACAAACGGTTCAACACCTCAACAGTGAGGATGAGGTTGAGATGAGGATGGAATTGAGTTCCGAAATTTGTTGAGTCGTATAGGCAACTAGATTCAGCCTGAAGAGATACAGTTTCCCTTTCCCAGATCAACAGGTCCCGCGGTAACCGACCGAAGATAAACTGAAGGCATCACCAATCAGAATACGGCGCTAAAGAGCAGAGAAACGCCTTGAACGGTGCATCTTGGCTCTGCTGCTCCACTGACGGTTGATTCGCTGCAGCGTTATCTACGGAGGGAGGCTATGCTAGAACGGAAGCGGGTTCGTCGGGGTTGAGGGCCGAACGGAAAAGGGTTACGACTTGTTCCGAAATGCCTCAAAATGCACTCAGATGGAATACGCCCTTAGAGTTGAGCCAGTTTGAGGTTGAGGGAATTATGCTTGAATAGTGGCAAGGTATCGGTGATTCTACGGTAGACAGAGAATACGGTGGCAGAAATGATCCGTTTGACCCCCTGGAAAAACAGGAACCAGACCAGAGGCTCAAGGGAGGGGGGAAGGGGGTAACCCTGGATGTAGGTTATGACGTATTAGGATGCAGTTTGAACTTCATTGGGAGAGTAAGACAATAGCGCCCGTATCTGACGGATGCAGTTACACAGATGATAACGATATTTGTTTACTTGTGATTATAGGTACCAGACCACGAGACAGTAACACAGAGCACGAGATAAACCACAAGTCCTATCACTATCTCGACAAATTACACGTGCTGCATCAAACCTGAACAGTCTAGATTTCGCGCTGTTACTGCACCGGAAATATTTTGCATGTGCGATACCCCAAGCATTGCCGAAAGTCTTCACATGCATGACGCCCGTTTCAACTCATCATCATCAGTCACTTTGATTGACTAGCCTCGAAATGCACACACGCGAAAAGCCGCCGTGAGCGCCGTCTAATTTGATGTCCCGCATCTCCACACCCCTGCATCGTGAGGAACAAAGAAAAGCAGAGAGGGAACCCTTGTTTGGGGCTCAGACGGAGGGGAATGGCCGAAATACCGACGATGCTGAAAACACATGATGGTGATGATTAAATCATAAAAATGGAATTAAAAGTGTCATAAAATAGGGGCAATTAAAAAAAGAGGTCATGAAATAGGGGAAAAGGACGATAGATCGAAAGTCATCGTGATATTGAACAAGTGGTGTCAATTGCTGCCCCAGAGAAAAGAGAATTGTGGAAAACCTGGGGTGTTCTGGAGGTAACACTGTTAGTTAACTTAGTGTTGCACTGCGTTAGAGGGAAAAAACCACAGTCTGTCTCTTTCACAGTGACCCACGATGCAGACAGTCGACGTCAGAGGTGGGATTGACACGAAAACGGTTTACTTACAAGAATATCCACTTTTTTGCACGGATCGAGCAGTGTCTAGATGATTCTAGGTTTAGTAATTGTTTTCTATTATCTGATGTCTTATTTGCAGTATATATCTCGTGAAAGAATCCTCAAGATAAGTCAGGGTAAATACTATAGTCGTGGCGATGTTGAATCTGAATACCCTGAAAATGAAAGCATGTGGCGTGAGACAGGGTCCTTTTCCCTCTACCAGAAGAGGCACTTTCGGGCAGAGGTGAGCTGAGGTTGCATGCATGCAGAACAACCCCGGGCCCCTGTGCGAACACCCTGTAGAGCGCCGGATAACCTCCGTAAGGCAGTGGAGGCGGCTTCAACAGTTACGGTCGGTGAAACGGTAGAGGGGGTTGATCCACATGGTGAGGTTTGTTGATGTGGTTATTTGTTTGTCAGCTTATTGGAGGCCTGTTGTCATGTATGAGTGAGCATGTTACTGATATGTGTCTACAACTGACAATTCGTTAAACCGGTAAGATATGGATATGCTTTCGGCGAGGCTACGGTGTAATGATAACAGTGAGAGAGACTGTATCCAATGGATCATCGCTGGGATAGGCACGGGCTAGAGTGTCGGATGGTTGTTTGACAACCAGACGGCGCCAAGCCAAAGAGTCAGAGTGCTGAGGTCACCGAAAAGGATACAGTCCACTGTACCGATGATGGCATGGTACAGGTACTGATACAACCGTAATGTACTGTACGCCTGTACGGGCTGTGACTGTGAGTCTGGGCTGGGGGCTGTACTTGGCATGAGTCTCCACTTGCCCGAGTTGAACTCAAACTTGACTCGGTGGGACCTGCCAGACCAGACCGGACCCATAACCCAGTCTTGACCAGGGCAGGAACGACACAGTACGTACCATGATGGCATCAATGGGTCCCCTTCCCGTCATCGTCACCCTCAAGAGACAAGGAGGGTGGGCTTTGGGTCTAGACATATAAACTCGTCTTCTCCCCCCTCGATACGGTCACCGTTTTCATCCATTCCATCCATCACCACTTTCAACTCCTAAACAACTCTTCTATTGTTTCCTATTTGAGGCATTGGCACTCATACATCTGAGACCTTCTTACACTCCCACTTACACACAAACCCCACCACAACCGCAATCATGGGCAAGACTGCTGTTCACTTTGGCGCTGGCAACATCGGTATGTTTTTTGTCGCTCAAACGCTCTAACCTCTTATGCTAACTACTCAGGCCGTGGCTTTGTTGCCTGCTTCCTTCACAACTCTGGCTACGATGTCGTCTTCGCTGATGTCAACGACTCAATCGTCAACCAACTCAACAACACTCCCTCATACCGCGTCATCGAAGTCGGCTCTGAAGCTACCGTCGAGAATACCATCACAAATTACAAGGCCATCAACTCAAGGACACACGAGGAGGACCTCATTGAGACCATCCGCACAGCTGAGATCGTCACTTGCTCAGTCGGTCCCAACATCCTCAAGTTTATCGCCCCTGTCATCGCCAAGGGTATCGACCGCCGCTCAACAGAAGAGTCTCCCCTGCATGTCATTGCGTGCGAGAACGCCATCGGTGCCACTGATACCCTTGCCGAGCACATCAAGAACAACACTGATGCCTCTCGTCTTGAGGACCACCACCTCCGAGCCCGATATGCCAACTCTGCTATTGACAGAATTGTTCCCGCTCAGGACCCCGATGCTGGTCTTGACGTGACACTCGAGAAGTTCTTTGAGTGGGTCGTTGACCGCACTCCCTTTGAGGATGTTGGCATCCCCGACATCAAGGGCATCAACTGGGTTGACAACCTTGAACCCTTCATTGAGCGCAAGCTCTTCACTGTCAACACTGGCCACGCCACCGCTGCCTACCACGGTTACAACCGAAGAAAGCGTACTGTTTACGATGCTCTCCAGGACAAGGACATCATGGCCGAGGTTCGCGGTGCACTTATGGAGACCAAGAACCTGATCGTCTCCAAGCACGCTATTGACGAGGAGGCCCAGGCCGCTTACGTCGAGAAGATCATCAAGCGAATTGGCAACCCCCATCTTGAGGATGCCGTCGAGCGTGTCGGCCGTGCTCCTCTCCGAAAGTTGTCTCGCAAGGAGCGATTCATCGGCCCTGCTGCTGAGCTCGCTGAGAACGACCAGCCCATCAAGTACCTCCTCGACGCCATCGAGATGGCCTTCCGCTTCCAGGATGTCCCCGATGACGAGGAGTCCAAGCAGCTCGCCGAGATCATGTCCGAGAACGGCCCTGAGGACGTTGTCAAGCAGGTCTGCGGCATTCAGGATAACGAAAAGATCTTCCCTCAATTGGTCAACGTTGTCCAGCGCGTCCAGGCCGACAGCGCTGAGGAATAAGCGGTTTTCATTCGGTGCGATTAACTAGAAGAGATGGAGCCACGGGTACAAAGTGGCATGGCATGGCGTTTACGAGATATGACATACAATTTGCTTTAATGACAGCATGGCGCAGGAAGGACTGGGATTCAATTCGAGCCTAAGGTATGATTATAGATTGACAGCACTGAATAAATCGGTTGCTCAACTACATTTATGAACAATGCGATGTGATTACTGTGTTTGGTGACTGATATGAATGGAATGGTGAGATATTGTATGGAGAGTGACTGGCTAGGGGAGCAAAGAAAACTCAGGACCTCGATCCTAAATGGTAAGAAGACTTAGGTAAACTTAGCGTAAGTTTAGGATATCTTTTGCTGAGTTTATTTTGACACCTTATATCAAGGTCTAATGTTCGAGGAATGGGAATAGTGAGTGGCAAGGTGAGGCATTTGTCCATCGGGCCTTATGGCATTAATCACGGCCCAACATGGCGATATCTACGTCGACATGCCCAATTAATTAATCTGGTCAAATGTCAATTGTCGCATGTCCTACCCTGCATCTGTACTGATATCGACGGAGATCGGATGTTGCGTTCCCCTGTAGCAGCCGGGATTATATCTGGATACATCGCCAACGGAGATCCGATCCCGTCGTCAGGAAATGCCCCGAAACAAAATTTCTCATTCGCTGTCACTTTTGTTCGAAATAGGCTGAGGACCAACTTCTCGTTCGCCGTGAATAGTCTGAGGCATACGTCGTTATCATGAGATGAAATTCGGCCCAGTTCCCTAGACAACTCCACTAAGAGCCGCTAGCGCGACCCCTTTTTAACCTTGAACCGTCCGATCGGGAGTCCGTAATCTTGCATCAGACCACGATTTGCATACCCACACCAACCTTGATCGCCCCAGGGTATACATACACGAAAGAGGATATTCA
This sequence comes from Fusarium acutatum, assembly GCA_012932015.1. NCBI lineage: Eukaryota > Fungi > Ascomycota > Sordariomycetes > Hypocreales > Nectriaceae > Fusarium > Fusarium acutatum. The sequence goes on from JAADJF010000383.1 coordinate 70,146, forward strand.
GGAGAGAAGAGACTGCTTCGTATACGATGCTCAAAGCGCTGTGGCTGGCTGGCCTGGCCACCGCCTCAATCACCATCCAAGTCCATCGCGTCGATCCATTGCCCTTCACCGCGTCAGGTATCGCTACCTCAGCTGCTGATCTATTCTCGCGGAGCTGTCCAGAAGAAGCCGAAAACACAGCCTCACTACTCGCATCATCGTTTGATGACCTCTCAGGACGGAATATATTCCCCTCGTCGGATGGGTTTGTGAGGGGTGCTGTTGAGGCATGGGCTAAGCATGAGCATCTCATCTTACGCCCTGATGAAGTTTGGTTTGAAGTTTTGGCGCAGATGAATGTGTATATGAGTACCCACTCTGAAGCTCTCCGGCATTTATTCGTTGATCACTCTGGGCGCGAAAAGATTACAGTGGAAGGGTTTTCATGGGACGGTATCATCGGTGCGTTTAGGGGAGAGATACAAAGCAGAGTTAAGACGGGGTGGTTGTTGGATTGGATAAAGCCTGGGTTTAGCACTTCGACTGCGCAAGATGACGTTACGGCTACGGTGTTGATGATGGGGCTGATGCAACATTTCTTTGAGTATGAGGGCATGATGGTATGTGGAATACCGAGTGTTACGTTACTTGGCGAGAGGGAGGATTGGGTTAAGTTGGGGGAGAAGGTTGAGATGTTGAAGGAGTTTGGGGATGAGGCGGTGGGGTTTGCGGAAAGGTTGAAGCCGATTATGAAGAGGTTTCTTAGTAGTTGGGATGTTGATGGTGAGGGTGATGGGGAGACGAGGTTGTTTTGGGAGCAGATTGTTAGGGCGAAGAAGAAATGGTCTTGTGGTGAGGGGGCGAGCGAGTGGGATGTTTCAGGGTGGATTACGGGATTTATGTATTGGGATCGAGATGGAAAGGTTAGGGGAGTTTATGAGGATTGGTATGATAATTGGGATGACGAGGATGAAGAAGAAGCTGGAGAGAAGGTTGAAGAGGTCAAGAAAGACGACACCAAGGCTGAGGAAAAGAAGGAGGAGGTGAAGGTTGAAGAAGAGGTTCAGATTGGCATCTTCCCCAACGACTGGTCCATCACAATCGACGGCCAGAGCTACATCCCCATCACCCTCTCCGACATCAGCATCGGCTACGCCAAAGCGCCCCTGACAATGAAGAACTACCCCTCACAAGGCATCGACACACAAGCTTATCTCGTAGCAGGCAACGTCGGCGTCGAGAAGAAGAACACTCCCGGGGGAGTTATGGCCCAGCCTGTGAGTGGGTGGTTTGTGTATGAGGGTGTTGATGCGAATTATAGCGCTGGGCCGTGGATGGGGAGTGGTGAGGAGTTGGGAGGGATTGCGGGGGGGATTGTGAGCTGTAAGGCTGCCCTAGACGAGAGTGGTAAGGATGAGGAGGTAAAGGAGGGGGTAAAGGAGGGGGTTAAGGAGGAGGAAGTAAAGGATTTGTAAATTTAATTTTTAATGAGAGAAGATTAAGAGGGACTAATATAAGAGTTATGTGGGAAATACAGGCTTGGGAGCTTTCCATCCTCGACAGCAGAAACTGGGCATGTCGTGCAGTTTCTTTCCGAGATAGCCCCAGGGTGGATCACAGCCGTTCAATTTTTGTTTCCATGCGTGTTCGTTGAACTGGTAGTAGTTACCTGTGAAATTTTAGGAGGTATTCTCAGATAAAAGAAGGGAGGACAGGGATGAACAGGGATTGATAGGGATAGGGATAGGGGAGGGAGAGGGAGAGGAAGAAGGAGAGGTAGAGAGAGACGTACCATCTTTGCAGGCGCAGAGACGAGGAAGACAGCAGTTGTTTGGCTTGGGGATTATGCTGATATCGTTAGCATTGGCACTGATTGAAGCTAGAGGTTGAGGCGGAAGTTGAGACTTGGGGATAGAGAGTTCGAGGGCCAGCGGAATGGGAGACAGGAGGAGAACAGGGAACACATGCTAGTGATAACATCCACTACTCGCCTTCTCAGGAACAGGTTTGAGAACAACCGGCTCAGGAGGAGGAGTAGCAGCCGTGAGTGCGACAAGTGTCAGTGTACCGAGCGTGAGCTTCATATTTCTTGCTTTGAGCTGAAACGGTATCGAACCAGAGGATACGGAGAGAGGATGGGAGGTTCATATAGTTGGACGCCATAATTTCGATAGTATGGGATTGGAGTGAGATGAGTTTGAAGAGAGTCAAGAGTTGGGCATGTGAGGGAGAGGGCGCACGGTTGTTGGAAGTTTGGACGGTTCTTTGTTGGCTTGCGTTGAAAGCAGGGCTGAAGCCTGGGAATGGGGGATAGGGTGCTTTGTCTGTGCTATTTTGGGAATGAGAATGTCTGAAATAGAAATGAAAGGATCCATGTCTTTCATTGACAGTGGTTCTTGTGATGTGAGTGAGTGTCGCTGGGTCTACTTCATATTGGCAGAGGGAGACAGCTGGTGATGTTACCTCAACTGACCCCGGTACGATTTCACGCGGACATCGATGCTTGGATAGCACTGTTGATTCATGGATTAAATGGAATGTGAAAGAAGTCAAGCGACTGCAGCTCTGCCTAGATGCGATTGGATCAGTTGTTCAATAGGAGACTGAGTTTGTTCATAGCTCAACTTGGTGCAACGACATCATCGCAAGGACGGGATAGACAAAGAAGAAGGTCGGTGAGACAGAAAAACAATGCGGCATGAGTGTCGGAGCTGTATGGATAGGCGTCGAATCAGAGAAGTGTGTCTTGGCTTGACATTGGGAGGAACGAGGTGCTACCCGTAAGATGGCATTGAGCGTGGGTGCATGAGGGTGACCAGTATATCGAAGTGTAACTTGGGATATGGGCGCAAGATGAAAGAGAACAAGGAGCTAGCAGTCAGCAGAGAAGGGAAGAGATCACAGTGCAGTTAGCATTGCTCTTGAGGACATCCGGCTCGTCTTCTATCACGCAACGTCTTTCATGCTGGAAGCAGGGCAACATCTTGACGGGAGAACAGCCAGGCTCTTTACACTGCCACACTCCCAGAAGTTCAGAATGCATAAAACAAGTCGCTGTTGTATATTGCCTACCCATATCTTGAAAGAATGTCTTCTAAATCATCGCTTAGTCAAATGCGCCCATCTGTCTCGGTACCTCTCATATGCGGTCACCGTCCACCGGTCGTCGCGATATCTGAAACAGAACTCGGTCGCTGGTAAGATCAACTTGACAGTGTGTCCTGTAGGCCATGTTAGGAGACTCCTATGAGAAGCCGGCATAGCTCGACTTACATCGTAAACGCTTCACTTGAGCCTCAAACCATCAGATTCAGTCATCCTCCTCTCTAGATCCCATTAGTGTTAATACAAGTCTACGTAATGGATGACTTACTGGACCGGCGATAATGGGG
>JAADJF010000384.1:0-60467 GCA_012932015.1 Fusarium acutatum
ACTTTTCGGCCCAACCTCCGTAAAGGACTCCGTACTCGTACATGAGTTCGACTGTTCGAAGGCATTTCAAGGATTACGTTTGCAAGCGAGATGTCTCTGTGAGTCATTCATTTCGGTACATGCCCCAACTTCCGAAGTAGCGAGACGAAGAGGTCTTAGTTGCTGGCAATTACCAGGGCAGTGTTCGCCAATCAAGACACTCAATCTCATGATGAAGAACGTGTTAGTCGGCTTTGGCATTATTGACAAAGGGCGCCACAGGGTTCTCAAACGTTCCATGTTTCTTTCATAGGCACGCAAGTCCGTTTTCGCCTATATCACTGAATTAAACCGCTAAGAACCACAACTAACGTTGGAGGTGAACGAAAAGTTGACAATTTCGAGGTCTGCATAGTTTGAGACGTTGAATTTGTCAATGAATGCCATGGCCAGTGCATGGATGTGATCCACAAATGAAGCGCGGGGAACGGGAGCAGAAGTGAAAGTAGAGGCGGAAGTCAACATCAAAGGCCGAACCCAAAAGCGAAACGAGTTGGGGAGAACATGAAGTCTACGAGTTTCATGGAATTAACACCGTCAAACAGACGCGGCTGTTTCAGTGCTGACGAAGACGGGATGAGCGCTGGCCTGCGGTTAATGCTCGGCAGTTAACGTGCCTTCAACAAGATTGGAGCTACGGAGTACTTCCACGTGAATCCCACTCCCAACTTCTTACTAACAACCCCAGATCCCCTGCTCATGCATCAGCTGCCAATCAAAGCACGGGACTTGGACCAAGCAACTTGCTGCGCGACCTCCGACCGCGCCCACCAAAATTGTTGACAAGCAACCATCGCAAGGTATTCTATTCACTCGTGCTCGACAACGAACAGGCAAGCATTCTTGCAGTTCAGCTCCCAGGAAGGTAGCTCCAGCGAGACGAGCTTTGCCCACAGCGAACCCCTGCCGAAACCTTGAATAGCGATACCAAATCCGACACTGTCGTCATTTCTGGATACGTACCTCATAGCCCGTGCCTCAAGGGACGGTCAACCCCTTACGTAGCGATACCTACCGACGAGACAATGCGCTGAAGTTTCGGACGGCGACTACACCGTGGAGCTACATGCTGTTACAATAAACTATAAGCTACCGGTACATATCGTTTTGGGGACAGTTCTGATCCCCTTCCAAATCCCGCGCATTCTCAACAACCAAGCTTTTGTCCTGAGGGGACCGACTTGGGTCCCCTAGACAAATCGCTAGCCATGCCGCCAGCAGGCGGAGGAAATATTAAGGTGGTGGTGAGATGTCGACCTTTCAATAGCAGAGGTAAGTAGCGGGTTTGGCTTGCATAGGTAAAGAGCGGTGCTGAAATGGGATGCAGAAATCGAAAGAGGTGCAAAATGTATCGTGGAGATGAAAGGGAACCAGACCGTGGTCACCGCACCTGAAGGGAAAGGCGTGAAAGATGGAGGACCAAAAGCCTTTGCATTCGATCGTTCGTACTGGTCTTTCAACAAAGACGACCCCAATTACGCTGGCCAATCGAACCTTTTCGACGATCTGGGACAGCCTCTTCTCGACAATGCATTCCAAGGCTACAACAACTGTATCTTCGCTTATGGCCAAACCGGTTCAGGAAAATCATATTCTATGATGGGCTATGGGAAGGAAATAGGGATCGTTCCCTTGATTTGCCAGGATATGTTCAGAAGGATCGATGAGCTGAAGAAGGATAAAACAACGAAATGCACAGTCGAAGTCTCTTATCTCGAGATCTACAACGAACGTGTCCGAGATCTACTCAACCCCTCAACCAAAGGCAACCTCAAAGTCCGAGAACATCCCTCCACAGGTCCCTATGTGGAGGATCTTGCCAAGCTTGCAGTCAACGAATTTCAGGAAATTGAACATCTCATGGATGAAGGAAACAAGGCCCGAACGGTCGCCGCAACCAATATGAACCAAACATCAAGTCGAAGTCACGCCGTCTTCACCCTGATGTTGACACAGAAGAAATACGATGCTGACACAAAGATGGAGATGGAAAAGGTCGCTAAGATTAGTCTGGTGGATTTGGCAGGTTCTGAACGAGCGACATCAACTGGAGCCACTGGCGCGAGGCTGAAAGAGGGCGCTGAGATCAACCGATCGTTGTCAACCTTGGGTCGTGTCATTGCCGCTTTGGCCGACCTGTCAACCGGTGGCAAGAAGAAAAAAGGCACTGGTCAAGTTCCCTACCGAGACAGTGTCCTGACGTGGTTGTTGAAAGATTCGCTAGGTGGTAACAGTATGACGGCAATGATTGCAGCCGTCAGCCCGGCTGATATCAATTTTGATGAAACGCTCAGCACTCTCCGATATGCCGACTCCGCTAAGCGAATCAAAAACCATGCTGTTGTCAACGAGGATGCTAATGCCCGTATGATCAGAGAATTGAAGGAGGAGTTATCGCTGTTAAGAAGCAAACTTGGGAATGGCCCTGTTCCTGGTGGAGCTGCTGGAGGCGGACTTGTCACCGGAGAGACTTATCCTGAAGGCACACCCCTAGATCAGCAGATGGTCAGCATCACTGGCTCGGACGGTGTTCTGAAGAAGGTCTCAAAGGCAGAGATCGCAGAGCAGTTGAGTCAGAGTGAGAAGCTGCTTACGGATCTAAATCAGACATGGGAGGAGAAACTGTTAAAAACGGAGGAAATTCATAAAGAACGTGAAGCAGCCCTCGAAGAACTCGGCGTCAGTATTGAGAAAGGTTTCGTTGGCCTGCATACACCGAAGAAGATGCCGCATTTAGTCAACTTGTCCGACGATCCGCTTCTGGCTGAGTGCCTGGTCTACAACCTCAAGCCGGGTACCACAACAGTCGGCAATGTCGATACCAACGCCGATCATCAAGCGAACATCCGACTTAACGGATCCAGGATATTGCACGATCATTGCACTTTTGAAAATGCTCCCGATGGGACTGTGACTCTCACTCCCAGTGAAGGTGCTTCGGTCATGATCAACGGAAAGCGTATCACCGAGCCATCACAACTTCATTCTGGTTATCGTGTCATTCTGGGCGATTTCCATATTTTCCGGTTTAATCACCCTATGGAGGCGAGAGCAGAGCGGGCTGAGGTACCAGAGAGACCACAGAGCTTGCTTCGACACTCCATCACAGCTAGTCAGCTCCAGGCACTGGATCGAGGCTCACCCTCGCCAAGTCCCCGACCCGGCCACGAAAGATCATTTAGTAGGGTCTCTGAATTTGGCGACATCTCTAGACCAGAATCTCCATCAATATTCCAGAGAAGTGGCAGGGAATCGGACTGGTCGCTCGCAAGACGAGAAGCCGCTGGTGCAATTCTTGGATCCGATCAAAATCTCACCAGTCTTACTGACGAGGAGCTCAATGCTTTATTCGAGGATGTGCAGAGGGCAAGGGCGGAACGAGTGAATGGTCGCGAGGATGGGGACGATTCGGAGTCTTCCTACCCAATCAGGGATAAGTACCTGTCGAACGGCACGATGGATAACTTCTCGTTGGATACCGCTTTGACGATGCCCTCAACCCCAAAACAAGGAGAGCCCGACGATAGATTGAAAGAGGTCCGCGAGGAGTTGCAAAACAAATTGGAGAAACAGAAAGAAGAGTACCAGGACCAACTAAAGAGCGCTGAGGCTGCTAACGTCGAGATTGAAGAAATCAAACAGGAGAAGGTCAAGATGGAGGCGGCGTTGAAGGAGTTAAAGGAAGACATGCAGAAACAGCTAAACCAACAGCGGAAGCAATTCGAAGAGAAGATCGAAAAGATGGATCCCCTTAAGATGCCAAAGAAGAGCCCGACCCTCTCAGAAGAAGAAATTGAGATGGCAAAGAAGACTATCAAGACTTGGCGAGGCCGACATTTTGTGAAGATGGCTGAGGCGGTGTTGCAAAACGCATCCATTCTCAAAGAAGCCCAGGTCATGAGCCACGAACTTGACGAACACGTCGTTTTCCAATTTGCAGCGGTTGACGTCGGCCATGTTTTGTGCTCGTCCTATGATATGGTGCTCAATGGACTTACTGGTGAGGGCGATGATGTGGCACTGGAGGAAGCTCACAAGCCGTGCATTGGCATTCGTGTGGTTGATTATAAGCACAGCGTGGTTCATTTATGGAGTTTGGAGAAGCTACATGACCGCGTAAGGCAGATGCGGCAGATGCACCAGTATCTTGACCAGCCGGAATATGCACAGCACCTCAGTCTCGATAACCCGTTTGTTGAGACATGTATGCCGTCATATACTCTTGTGGGTGAGGTTGATGTGCCACTGAAGGCAGTTTTCGAGTGCCGGGTTCAAGATTCCACTCTCGATGTCTTATCGCCTTACACATCACATGTTGTCGGTATCATCAAGCTTTCCCTTGAACCATCACATGCTCGTGCACCAACAAACACCCTCAAGTTCAATGTTGTCATGCACGAGCTCGTGGGGTTTGCTGAACGAGAAGGCACAGAAGTCCACGCACAGCTCTTCATCCCAGGCATTTCTGAAGAGGATGGCATTACCACGACCCAGATGATCAAAGACTTCGATGAGGGACCAATTCGCTTCGAGAGTGTCCATAGTATGAGCATTCCTCTATTTGCCCCCCAAGATGTTACTTTGAGAGTCGCCATTTTCGCCAAGGTCTCCACGATGCATCTGGATAAGCTGCTCAGCTGGGATGATATGCGAGATGCTGTGCCTGTAAGAGAAGATAAAGCCAAAGCATCCCGAATCAATGAATCGCAGTTCTACACCCAAGAGAAGCACGATCTACTCTCCCGGATCCAAATCATGGAATTGAACGAGAATGGCGAATATGGCGCTGTTGAAGTCACACAAACCAGTGAGCTTGACACTGGGACTTTTCAGCTCCATCAGGGTTTGCAGCGAAGAATCGGCATTAATATCTCTCACAGTTCTGGTGATGCTCTTCCATGGAGTGGCGTCACTGCTGTTCGCGTTGGAAAGATCAGATTTGTTGACTCGGCTGGGAAGACACCTGACATGGGAGCCAACGAACCTGATATCTCTCTGAAGTTGTCCCAGAGCCCGATCTTTCGCGAGAATGCCAACGGTACTAAAAGCCTCACAATCTACGCTCAGTGGGATTCCAGCTTGCACAACTCACTACTGCTTGATCGAGTGACGCAGGATAAGTATCGAGTTCAAATGACAATCTCATGGGAGATCAACTCTGAGAAGTTGGCTGAGCCGATGAAGTTCTCGCAAAAGGTTTGCGTGCAGATTCTGTCAAGAACTTTCGTGCGGCAGACCTCAATGTTCTCGGCACTCTGGCAGAATGTTCGCTTCGTGCGCTCCTCGACTGGCATTTTCACTCTTGCCATGCGTCCTGCTCCTGTCAAGAAAGTCGGCGACCTGTGGAGGCTAAATAGCCAACATGACTACGTCAAAGGCGAGGAAGACCTAACAAGCTGGACACCTCGAGGGGTGTCGCTGGTCAGCGATTTTCTCATGGCTCGTAAGAAGAAAAGACGCGCCGCAGATATGTCAGTCACGGAGTCTGTCTTGGCTAAACTTGGTTTGGATGGAGCAAATACCCTGCCTGAGAAAAAAGAACCCGAGCCTGAACCTTCCCCAGAGCTAAAGCCAATCATTCCAAGCGACGATGACCTGCTTAATGATACACCAGAAACTTCACAGACTCCTTCTCTCGATGACGAGGAGCAACCTCCCGCAGACGAACCTCAACCTCAACTCTTCAAGGAAGCACAGCAACCTGAGACGGATCTCCCTAACCCAGAGCAGCCTGAAATGAGAGAACCCCACGTCGATGAACAGGACAAGCCTGTCAAAGAAGAGTCAGAGAAGGAATACACAGAAGAAGCCTCATCAGAGACACCAGAAGCTACGGAAGTTGAGGAGGAAGAAACAATTACTGTGGAAGAGCCACTGCTCAAACCCGAGTATGATGAAGACCAGACCTATCTTTTGACGAAGTGCCTGAAGCTATGGAAGAAATATCCTGATCCATCGAACAACATCCTCAGCCCGACCAACATGGCACCTCCAACAGACGGTCTGATGACAGACGGTCCAGCGCAGCCGACACTTATCGCAACAGTTATCCGAGTACCAAAGAACCCCAAAGTTCTGAAAGGCGGGTACCTGATGATTCCGAACAGCGACTCAACTCGTTGGGTCAAAAGATTCGTCGAGCTGCGGCGACCGTACCTTCATTTGCACTCTGCTACTGACGGTGATGAGGTTGGGCTCATTAGTTTGAGAAATTCTCGCATAGACAGTCAGCCTGGGGTGTTGGGCCTGCTTCAGGGGCCCGATGATTCTGGAGTGCAAGGTCAGGATGGGGGAACTGATTTCACACCAGGACATCGACGGACTGGTTCGGGCCGTGTTATCTCTACTATATGGACAGGCAGTGGACCTGGTGCCTCATCAGGAGGGCCAGGCCTTCAGCGACTACCAGAGCGGATGCAGTCCGCAGTGTTTGCCATTTATGGAACAGACAACACTTGGCTATTCGCAGCACGGAGCGAGCGTGACAAGATGGACTGGATCTTCCGAATCGATCAAACATATATGTCAAGCAATGACAGCGTCCCCGGAAGTGGGATAGCCAGCCCCTACCCCGGGAGCGATTTCTAGAGCAGGGTGAGCCTGCTTGTTATGAGAGTAATGACTTGCAACGTCCTCTTGGGGAAACGATTTTCTTTGTAACTATTTGATGGTGAATTAGATGAGATGACTTATACCCCCACAGGAGTAGGAGGGCAATCATGTAGATTTGCTTTAAAATTTTGGATATATCTTAGATAAAAGAATCGATTGAGAACCATAGGCAAAACCAAGTGCAATGGCCAATGCTGAGTATCCGATCTTCTGTTGTACATACCTGTGCTGTTACCCCTATCGGCCATTGTGAGGTTATGCTAAGCCAAATACCGTGGAGCTTCAATGGTTCTAACGCAAGGGAGACCCATGCCGTGAATTAGAGGCTCTATTGTGTCATGCTATGACACAGTCGACATGAAGTCCATCAGAGCTGAGGGCAGCTACCATCGTTCACCTCCTATAGATATACAAATAAGTTGGATCTCTCCTTATCACAACCAGGTGATGCTCACATGCAAGGCATACAATGAAGCAACGGTGTTTCTGCAGTGTAATATGTACAACACTGTAAGTGGTGAAACACGCTATGCAGCGCATACTCAAAGCTGTGCCAGTAATATAACTACTTAGTGAGAGGCTACAAGATACGTAAATCTCAGCAACACAGTGGTGACTCAAACTTTACAACGCATGAATGGCTCGAGTGTCTTCCATTTTGTGATTCTAGTGCGGGAGCTGAGACGGAACAGATCATCCGTTCCCCTAACCAATAGGGGCATCTTCCGCAGGTAGTTAGAAGCTTGGTTTAAGGCCAGGGATGCTCGGGGAAACGGCTTCGGAGCGAAGCAAGGAAGAGTTAGGGGAATGCCCCCAGAATTTCTCGAGAATTCGATTTCGGAGGGATAAAGCTAGGCATGAGAACTTGCACCGAGATTATAACGTCCCTGGAGATGGGTTTGGGGAACAAGACTAGGTCACCAAAAGAATCAAAGTTGTTATACCTACCTCTTTCCCTTGGGCATTGGAGATGAGCCTACGAATTTGGGAGTCCATTCTTATTGGTCGCCACGAAAAGATGTGTTTCCGAGGTGTGTACTCCGTATATGCCAAGTATATGTAGCGAACCCTTGCGTAAGTTGCCTTAGTATCAGAAACGGCCAAGGAGCATACATCATGGTTAGCAATATGAGAATTTCTATCGATTGGTTCGGTGATGCCCAGAAGACGTCCTGATTTGTTCGATAATGGTATCTTGTCAAGCGCTGGGCCATTATTATTGCCTTGATAGCACTCGTTGTGACGACAGCGATGGTGATACTGGTGTCAGGCCAGATTCCGCAACACAAACATGTGCCGGTGCCGGATCAACACTGAAATTCCTCAAGTTGATGAAGGCTCTTTTTTGTCGTGAATGCTACAGTGAACATTTCACCTGTCGAGCAAAGTATTGTTCACCCAGATCGGTGGATTCTACTTCCATATGTGATCGGGCTAGCCGGTCCCCGGAAAGAGGATGCCAAGATAAACTCATCAGAGAGCCCCCTAAACTTGGGCTAACTTACCTATGTCAATCTTTTTATCGTTTAGATTTTAGGTCATGAATTTTATTGCCGCCCTTAGCCACTGCTACTTTTATATCTCGATTAAAAGCCAATGCGCAGGTTGTACGGAGTATTGCAGCCTTAATGTCAACGCGTCCCCTGGTGAATACAAGTACAGTTGAACCAGGATGGAGGAAGAAGAGGGGAAAGAAACCGCCGAAGGGGGAAATATTCACGAGACAGGGTCTTATTTGGCCCGCTTATTAATAGTAACTCAACTCAAAATGAGAGAAGAGGTTTCTGAAAGGTGAAGGCAGACCCTAGACTAATGGATCGGCAGAAGCATATCTTCCGGGCACAACGTTGACAAGGACAAGGAGTGCTTGAGAAGCAGGGAATGGCAGAAGTAATTAAACTTTGTGTACGAAGAAATACGTAAAGAGGTGCCTCTGGCGGTAAAACATTGACTATGAGTTGCCAAGTTACGCAGCAGCATGTGCATACTACTACTATAAGGATGCATTGAGTTTGGGAGAGGCTACTGACTTCACGTCAAAAACTGCAGCTAAGTTGACGTGAAACACGGGACGGTACGATGCCGGTAGCAGTGGAAGGCCTGTGATGACAAATATTTCTCAGCGACCGGGAGATGTGTGCCCAGGTAACTTTTTCCAAATCATGGATGGCGTTGATTGTGCTCATAGGCTGTCCCTTAGTGAGTTCATCACGGGAGGCAGATTGAGTTTCTACCAGTCTCAGAGTTAGAACTAACTTTAGTTGCATGACTAAAAGAATCGGGGCCAGAGTAGTCCATTTTGCAGAGGGATAAGATATGTTAAACCATATTAGACCTCGAACTGAGAATGATAATCGATGTGTTTTCAATACAGAATGAAACGGAGACTATTCTATTGACAAGCTTGTTTTAGTGACATCTGTAGCTTGACATGCCTGAAGGTAGAGTGTACAGATAGGTATTTTTGGTCTTTGTCATCCTTGTCAAAGGCACTCAGGCTTGTGACAGCACCTTATTAGTTCCAGGAGATTTCCAACACAAAACGAAAATTGAATTTAAGGTCGTATTCCAATATTGATAGGTGCTATCGTGACCTGTGATCTCATCGACTTGTACCCTCCTTAATTGATCAAAAGCATGCATTTCTCTCTCATCCACTCCCCCACGGATCTCAGAATAAATTACTCTAATCTCCTCCTATTCAACTCTCCCCTGATAACTACCCCCAAAATCACATCACATCATACCATGTCATTTCATATCACGCATACAAGAAGATCTTCTGGCATGTGTCGTCGGTTTCGTTGATGTGGCTTGAACCTTGTTGTGGCTTCTTATAAGCCGCAGTCTTTCAAGTCCATAGGCGTCGACCTAGACTGAGAATCAACCACCTAACAGGTCCTAAAATGATGCTTGATGAATCGGCTGAACGCTTCCCTCTTCATAACTCGCACAGGACATTCGGTGGACAACGCTAGAACAGAAAGTCCTCTCAAGATACACATCCACCAACATGAGAACAAGGATCGTGACCATTCCCAAGCCGTCGGAAAGGCGGTTGGTTGCGCCTTGTCCGACCCAGGCCATCGGATTTTATCCCAGCGCCCGGTCGTTAGGCTTGAGCTAGCCCACCCACGTCGTTGGGACCACCCGAAGCCCCTTGATGAATGAGAGGGATGAGGGACCAGGGTCTCGACGGGAGTTTGTTTTGTGTACCCGAAGTCATTTGCAGGCTCAGAGGAACTACCGTGGCCAATGGCATCTCCTTGCATAACTTGATACAACGCTAATACCGAAAGTACCTTTGGAAGGGTTTAGTAAACGCCAGAACGTCTTTTCCGTCCTGGCTCAGAACATTGCTATGCTTGCGCTACAATGACTCCAGCATTGCTTGTTTCCTCACCTCGTCTCCTCACAAGGGGTTACCGATATGCCCGGCCCCATTTATCGGAATATTACCAGTGAGCTAAGGGATCGTATATGCGCGTTTGTCTCTAGTGGACAGCCACATAATTCCACACCTTTGTCGACATACCTCTTCCTCTTCTCATATCCAGTTACCAGTGCCTGTCCTTGGTGAGTAGTATGTGAATCAGAGGCAGGCAGCTGCCGGATTTATTATATGGCGTGATGGGCTGGCTGTATTACAAACACGACTCAGAATTCACCATTTGGATCCGACTGAATGGGTCGCCTCTTGTATACAGGCGCTCTAGACCGGGGTAGTCACCACACCAAGTGACCAAGACAGCACAGCATCCAATGCCAATGACACATCAGCAACAAGCGCTTGTTCCACTTGCAGTTCTTTTGCGGTAGGGCTTTGTGGCTTTGCCAAGAAAGCCGAGAGCTAGATACCCGTCCCGAGCTGCTGGGTCCCAAGCCGCTTGACCCCGTCCTGTCTCCATCCTCTGGGTCCCCTTTGGCACTTTGCTAGCTACCCTGCCTGAATCCACTCCTCAAGCCTCGGTCGCACCAGGTGTTTGGGTCGCTTCCCGTTCCCTTTCAACTGGCCCTGGTCCTTTACTGCATTGCTCTTCTAGGTTTGGCTCCTTTTCTTCTGGTGTTTCTACAGAGAGCGGGGATTCCATTCAAGCTTCTCGCCCTTCTCCATTTCCATAACTAGCTTCTATTTCCCGACTCTCCTACTCTAGCTCCTGGTCTCTCCTGACCTCGCTGGTCCTACATAGCACTTCTTCCTGATGCCGCTCTAAGCGTCCCTCTATAGAGACGGATCAGTAGTTAGTACCGATCGTCTTTTGCTCCCGTCTTCCCCTCATTGTGCTACACGCTCCACGATACCACCAAGAACCTCCTTGTCGAATTTGTCTCGTGTTTCTATCCGCGATTACCACCCGCGCACATATTCGATTTTATGTTACCATTAGAGTTTGGCTCCGCATCCGTATCCTTAATTGACTACCAAGTTGGACCAGAACGACTTTCAAGACCTTTCAACCTCTTGGGCAGTCGGTAGCGTAAGGGTCGTTCGCCACCAGGGAAGTCTCAGCGTTTCTCACATTCAAGGCGGAGAAGCGCAATTGCTCGCAGCATCGATTGAGTTGATTTTTTTTTTTTTAAACTTCAAAATTTCAGAATTAGTGCCGATTCTGTCCTCTTGCCTGATACTCAGTCCTTGTCATACATAACTGTGGCTATCTTATGGCGCCTGCTGTAATGGCAGCTCAGTCACCAAGCCATGGCAGTATGCCTAACTCATCACCTTCAAGTCTTCACCATTTTCAGTTTACTTTCAACTGCTCCGCTTCAAATTCTGGCGGGAACAGTTTCATTGAACCCGATGTATGTACTTCTCTTCTGTACCTTTAGCTCAAGGGCGTGCTGACTTTGTGTAGCCTGATGCTCAAGGCATGTAAGTTGTTCCAACCTCATAGCGCACCTTCACCGTGTTAATCCCGCCTAACAAGAACCATCAGAGACTCAGAATCTCTCACAGACAGCGTACAGAATTTCCCAGAAGAATTTGGGCGCACATATCATGCCTACCGGGCTGGCTGTAAGCTTTGTCTATCCATTCACCACCATTCACCACCATTCACCCACTAATGACGCCTTTTTAGCATACGCGTTTCCCAACGACCAACTAGAGCGTGAGCGACTTGATTTACAGAATGAAGCATTAGTAAAACTCTTCGGTGAGCGTCTCTACTTTGCACCACTGTCAAGGAGAGCACCGCCGGTAAATATCCTCGATATTGCTACTGGTACTGGTGACTGGGCAATCAAAATGGGCGACCTGTTTCCAGATACAGAAGTCGTCGCAACCGACCTTTCACCAATACAGCCTCGGAAAGTGCCCCCGAACGTGAACTTTTACGTCGAAGATTCGTATGTCAACAACATCCAGGCCTCAGGCGACCCTTTGAAAACTCACTTCTTTTTAGCTCTGAGCCTTGGGATTACTCTCAGCCTTTCGATTATATTCATACCCGTGTCACATCTGGTTGCTGGGCTAGCTTCAAGGAGCAGATTGCGGACCAAGCCTTTCAAACACTGAAGCCAGGAGGGTGGTTCGAGTCCCAGGAATACGATGCCATTATAATGTCTGATGATGGAAGCCTTCCACCGAACGGTCCTCTTGCAACATGGTTCCGTGAAATCAACGAAGCTTCAGAATTGATGGGCCGGCCTACCAATGTTGCTGCCCATGTTCGTGAGGCATATGTGCAGGCGGGTTTCGTTGACGTTCAAGAGCGAATCTTCAAAATGCCCATGAATGGCTGGCCAAAGAATGAACGCCTAAAGGAACTTGGGCGCATGTGGGAAAGGAATTTCTTGATGGGTCTCAGCGGCTTCTCTTTCACACTTTTTAACCGCGTCTACGAGAGAACTCCCGCGCAGATTGAGGTAAGTATACTGTCAAGGTTTCTGGGACTTATTTGACTTGAAGTCGCAGGTGGCACTGGTTGATGTCCGACGAGAGCTGATCGATACGCGGATTCACGCTTATATACCAATACACGTCATCATTGGCAGGAAGCCATTTCCAGGTGAACGGCCAGACCCACGAGTGCCATTTACATGAAAGACAAACACCGGGACCTGGAACGAACTACCACCACTTATTGAGTCTTAGTGGTCGAGGAAGGGAGCCTGGCAAACGGTTCAGAAGCACTCATTCCAACACCGATAAAGCACCACCACCACCACACGAACGATCCATAGCGACAATGGGGACGACTTTGGCTTTTCATATCCAGGATACCCAATAATGTCGATACGATGCACATGACTAGAATAGTGTATTGATATGGATTTAGGTACAACATACCGACCTGCACCTTTGATAGCTGCCTGCTTTAAAGCTCTAGAGTCTGTAATCAATGGCAATGAGATTGTCAGACGACATAACACGTTTCCAAAAATGCTACAGAAGCGACCGGTTTCTTATATAACTTTCTTCTCTTTTCACAAATGTCAGTCTTAATCACTGTCCTTCAACATTTACTCCGATCTTCTCACGAGCCAATCCAGTTCGCGGGCTTGCTCTTCTTTGAGTAGCTCACGAATTCCTTGTTGAGTGAGGAATGCATGGTCGTGATATTCAAAGCCAGGGACAACCGTCTCTGAGATCAACAGGCCCCCAGTTTCCTCCCTATCCGACTCATGGCCCGTATCTGGCTCGTTGGGGAGCAAGTAACTTGCCTTCCAGACATCACCTTCTACGATCCATTGTATACGCTCGCCTCGTTCAACCGCGTTCCCGACAATAAAGGAGTCGATGCGCCCATCAGGGTGGATGAGTACATAGCGTCCCCGTCCACGATGCAAGGTATGAATAACACGGCTGCGGTTGCGATGGAAGTTCCCCTGACCATGGCGTGGGGTAAGTAGGTAGTAGATGGTGGTAGAGAGACGTCGTGTATCCGCCCTGTAACCTTCACGAGCAGGACCCGAAAGAGCTAGAGTTTCGTGGGAGAGAGCTTCGGATGAATACGGTGAAGGAATGGTGATAGGATTTGTATCGGTTTGACGAAAGTAGCCCCCCTCGATATGGGGCTCCAAAGATAGAGCCTCGATAAGGGATTTTGACTGAGAATTTTCAGGTTCGGATGAAGAAATGAATGAAGGTTTGATGGTGCCCAAGTCAGGCTCGCTGTTGACGAGTTCGCCCATCTTGTGTTTGGTATCAAATAAGCAGGCAATAGTTTTGAGAATACGATAGAGGATAAGATTGCTTTTGGGTTGGCAGCAGTTAAAAGCTCACTTTATACCCCTGAATAGAGAGTGAGCAAGAGACTGATAGCGTAACGACAGAGCTAACACGCTCGGCTGTAAGACGTTGAATGTGTGATTCGCTGCTGTTGCGCCCAAGCCAATGTGACGGGATTTTGATAAGAGGGCCGGCAAAACGAGACCCTCTTGGTGTGATGCAGGATTCAAAGCTACTCAAAGAAGCTAGTATTATGTTAGCAAACGATGATGGTGTAAGCCAAAGTCTGACCTCCAGGGAATGATTACGAACTCAGGCTAGGATAAAGAGGTGCAAATTGGCGTTTAGATTTTGGCAGGGAGTTTGTACTGAGGTTAGGTTGCTGAGATGATGTCAGGGTTGCCCTGAAATGAGCCACCTGCGGTGAAGATGCTCCATCGCGTGGTGGTCAGGCCAAGCCCGCAGTTTCCGGGTCATATGCCTACAATAACAAGCCGTTGACTGTATATGACAAAAGTTTCTGTGTGATAGTAAAGCTTGAATCTGGATGTCAGCCTGTTGGGTTTGTGATGGGGAATCAAATTTGTTAGTGTAGTTCGTGATACTATTCGGAAATCCCAAGCAACAGACACACCGACCACTAGATACGAATGATATCTTCTTGGTGCGGATGAACAAAAGTGTGTCAGTTATTAAGTAATAGTCGCCTGTGATGATTAGACTGATCTATTATTCATTGGTAATAATTGCAGAGCTATACGCTCGTGTATTCATGAGTGGATATTGAGCCCAAGGGTCCCTAGAACTGAAAGAAAATTACGGCGAGCTGTAACAGCAGTCACCAAGGAAGACCGTAAAGACAGTGGAGTTTTCCATCTCATGGAAGGAAGTGCTTTGGCTTTCTGTTCTCTTATTTATCTATGAAAATCTATAAATTCTGATGATGAAGATGAAGCAAATATATTCATGGCATTCCTCCTTCTTAAGAGCGACGGTGTAGTACATGCTCTCAGGTTATTGACGCATGAGGCGTCTCAGCGCTTTTAGCCGGGCCGTCTTTAGGAGCAAGAGCTTCTTAGTTAACTTACCAACCAAAATAAAGTAGTCTAAAGACCCACTAAACTTATCAAATCTATCCTAAACTTGCCTAAGGTTGGTTAGTATGGTTTATCGCTTAAGATAGGTCCCCGATACCAGGCTGCAAGACTGATCATGACGCAAACCATGGAGCTTCTTCTTACCTGGGCTGAACCAATAACTATCACGAGACAAAGCAACACACAAGCAAGCACACAATCGCCAACTCCGCGGCCCGCTTGCTTCCTGATAATTGCTCGATATATCACTACTTCTAATTAAAGATCGAAATCCAGAGTAACGGCACGACAATTGACCGAATCACGCCGGCCGCCGAGTCCGACAATGACTGCCCCTCGTTTACTTCAAAAGTCATCACTGAGCATAAATCGTCCTACCATTTTCCTTATTCATCGCACCGCCATATCTTCTATCTCTCGTCGCAGGACCTTCTCGCAATGCCATTATCGCGCCCAACAACATTCCGAACGAGAACTACAAGAGCGCCTACAAGCTGCGCGACCCCTCGTCCCCCATCGCGCAGCGCGCAAGTTCACACAAGCGGGCAGTAGTCGTAATTCGCGTCTCACCGTGATAGCAACCGTTCTCGCCGCCATTGGCTTCTACTTCTACAACTCTCAAACCGTACCGGTCACGGGCCGCCGAAGATTCAATTTCCTCTCTGATTCTATGGTCGCACGCGCGCATTCGAAAGCAGCTGCACAGGTCATTGAGCAGGTCAGAGCGCAAGGTGGCCATTTTCTATCAGAATGGGATCCAAGGACTATCTTGGTCAGGAGGGTAATGAAGAAGTTAATCCCCGTGAGCGGCATGGCGGACCTCAATTGGGAGATATTCGTGATAGCTGATAATAGTACGTTTTGGCGATCATGTGCAGCGACTGTCGGTTTGCTGACCTTTGGCCATAGGAACAGCAAACGCCTTTGTTCTCCCTGGGGGTAAAGTGTTTGTGCATAGTGGTATTATCAACGTCTGCCGCAGTGAGGATGCCCTCGCAGCAGTACTAGGGCATGAAATCGCGCATAATACAGCCTCTCACGCAGCAGAGCGCCTCTCTGCTGCATGGGTAGGAAATCTTACAGCCGGAAGTTTGTTCTTCCTCGCTGGAGCTCTGCCTGGTCTTGCACTCTTCGGACTCTGGAATGTCGTGGGAGGATATTACCTACAAGATCTACTCTTCTACCTTCCCATGGGTCGAAAGCAGGAAAGCGAGGCAGACTACATCGGCCTAATGATGATGGCCGAAGCATGTTACGACCCACGCGCAGCTTTGGGTTTCTGGCAGCGAATGCACGCGCTTCAGCATGCCAGCGGAGAAGAAGCCCCAGAAATGCTGAGCACTCATCCATCCGTAAGTCTAGCACATATTGCCGAGAGATTCGGGCGAACTGACAAGACGTAGAACGAAAATCGGATTGTAAAGATTAGTGAATGGCTGCCAAAGGCTCTTGAGAAGCGAGCGGAGAGTGATTGCCGTGGAACAGCAGCGTTTGCGGACCGATTCCGTGACGCGATCAGAAGAAGATCTACTACAGTTGTCGTATAATAAGCTGACCAGCATTTATGAGCCAACGAATAAAGGGTATAGAGCGCCAAGATCACATCAATGTACAGAGAAGCGGCGTACTACAAAGGACCTTGAGTTTTGGTTCAGAAAGCATTTTCTCAGTCTCTGCAAATAATCTGGAAATATACATCAGCAATCTGTTGCAGTAGATAATAGCTCATCCCTTCAAACTTGGACTCTAATAGGGCCATATTGAGTAATAGGTGCCGACGGGACCAACTTGGGCTTCAAATCATCGAGTGCTTCCTTGTGAAAGTTGACAATTGCCTCCCTGTGATAGGTGCAGACTACCCGGCTTAGTAGCTTTCCTAGCGCACTTCCCCAGCTCCCCCGGTCCCCGGGCTCCTGCAATGGGTGAAAGTGCTGCTCGTGACCGTGAACCGAGGCAAGCCCCCCACCTGCCGACGGCGCCGCCCCGGAAAGAACTCCTTGTTTCTTTTCCAAGGTCATCAACTTAACTTATTCGTTTATCACCTACGCTTTCATCTACAGCTCAATTCTGTCGTCAACTTCTCATTTTCCTTGTAACTCGACTTTTATAACTACCTGCCTACCAAAATGTCCGAGACATATACTACCGCTGAGGTTGGAAAGCACAAGGATGAGGCCAACGGTTTCTGGCTCATTGTTGAGAATGACGTTTACGACGTGACCAGTACGGCGACCGAATCCAAACTCGCAGAATAAAGCTGACAAGCGCCCGCAGAGTTCATCGACGAACACCCCGGTGGTGCTAAGATCCTGAAGCGCTGGTCTGGAAAGAACGCTACCAAGGCCTTCTGGAAGTACCACAACGAGCATGTCCTGGCCAAGTATGGCAAGGACCTTAAGATTGGTGCTGTCGGCGAGAGCGCCAAGCTATAGAGAGATGCTCAATTCCGGGGCTCAAAGGCGGCAGCGTGCACTTTTCTCTGATTTGATTTAATTTGATTTTGGCATGGCGCATACCACATGTTGGATTAAGCTACACTCTATAGGTGGTCTTGTATCGAGTTCGAAGATCTCAGTCTAGAAGCAAGTGGCGGA
Organism: Fusarium acutatum; assembly: GCA_012932015.1. Lineage (NCBI taxonomy): Eukaryota > Fungi > Ascomycota > Sordariomycetes > Hypocreales > Nectriaceae > Fusarium > Fusarium acutatum. Next base: position 17,517 of record JAADJF010000384.1, read on the forward strand.
TGGTTTGGCATACCAGAACATGTCAGGCCATAGAGTAAAGAAACAATGATATGGACCGAGAACTTGAATCCATTGTGTGCCATTCTATAAGTCCGGTAACATTTGTATCGGACTAATCCACCTTCCGAAAGGAGCATCGGATAAGTTGGCCGAGATAACTACAGGAGTCAACACCATGACAATCATCGTCTATCGTCGAAGGATCGTGCCGCAAGCTGCGGCTTAAGCGGCGAAGACAAGTGGGGAGGCTTACATGAACGGTGTGAGATAGCGGTAAATTGAGTGACTCATGTTGTTCTTCAGTTAAACAATTTCTCAAGAGGCATTTGTAACATTACCATCATTTTGAACTACATTCTGGGCAAGAATGAGCGACTTATTCAATCTCGACGTCCAGCGGACCCGTTTATCCCGTCGCCACGGCCCCGAACCCGGCTCCGCTCCGGCACCTACTCTCCCCGAGTTACCTGCCATTCAGACCGCTGAAGCCAAGCTCCCTCGGCCTGGTTCGGAGGACTACCTCGGAGGTGTCTCACAGGAAGATGTTGTACGACACATCATACAGGACATTGTTCCCGCGTGTAACGGCCAGGGCAGTTCGTCCCGTTACTACGGGTTTGTCACTGGTGGTACTCTTCCTATTGCTGAGTGGGCAGACAATGTAGTCTCCCGCCTGGATCAGAATGTTCAGGTCCATCTGCCAGCGCAGACAATTGCAACTACATTGGAGGATGCAGCTCTGGAAATGCTCGTTTCGCTACTGAGACTTGGAGATTGGAAGGGGCGCACATTCACAACTGGAGCTACGGCTAGTAATGTTCTCGGACTTGCATGTGGACGCGAAGCCATCTTGGAGAAACGCGGGCAGAGTATTGGTGAGGTCGGCTTGCTTGCGGCCTGTCTTTCTGCTGGCGTCAGGGAGCTCCGGATCCTCACAAGTGCAGGCCACAGCTCCTTGTCTAAGGCAGCGAGTGTTGTCGGCTTCGGACGAGGAGCTGTGAAAGAGCTGAGACTTAGCCATAGTGAGCCATGGAGATTGAACCTCGAGGCTTTGGAAAGAGAGCTTCAGAAGAAAGATACCGCAAGTGTTATTGCATTAAGCGCCGGAGAGGTTAACACCGGGCGATATGCTTTGACAGGAGTTGAGGAGATGCGGAAAGTAAGGGAGTTGGCGGACAAGTATGGAGCTTGGATTCATGTCGATGGAGGTAAGATCCAGCCCTCTTGCAGGAAGCCGTTCATTCTAACAGTTCAGCCTTCGGTATCTTTGCTCGTGCTCTTCCCGAAGAGGACGACTACAAAATTCTTCGTGATCGTGTTGAGGGCATCGAATTAGCGGACAGTATCACCGTTGATGGGCACAAGCTTCTCAATGTCGTGAGTATCCCATATCATTTCGGCTTGACTTTGGCTGGTATCGACTTGAATCGCTAACTTGATTAGCCCTATGACTGCGGCATGTTCCTCACGCGATCACCTGCTATCCTTCAATCCGTCTTCACCAACCCCAATGCTGCATACCTCTCCACGGGAGGGGCGTCCACCATTCCCTCGCCCCTGAATATTGGCCTGGAGAACTCACGGCGGTTCCGTGCCCTTCCCGCATATGCTGTTCTCCTCAGTGAAGGTCGACCAGGCATGGCAAATTTGCTGACCAATATGACTGTTTTATCCCGCCGAGTCGCTGTGTTCTTGAAGGACTCGGAGCACTACGAGCTACTCCCCGACGACGGTGCTGACTTGAATGAGATCTTCATGATTGTTCTTTTCCGTGCTAAGGATTCCACTTTGAACGATGAGCTAGTTCAGAAGATCAATGAGACCCGGCAGATGTATGTGAGTGGCACAAGCTGGAAGGGAGAAAAGGCTGTGCGAATGGCTGTGTCCAGCTGGATGGTGGATGTCGCCAGAGATTTCAGGGTGGTGACTTCTATCTTGACTCACGTGGCAGAAGGAAAGGTGTTCGATATTAACAACTGCTGAGGTCTAGGTACCAAGAAAGGTCGTTTGTGGGTTCCAGGGGTTGAGCAATTGAGGCTGGTTTTGGATGAACAGACAGTCATAAGTTCACTGTACCATTCAGACTGGTGATCCCGCAGTCGTCAAAGAAGACAAATCATTGTGATATGCATGGCCTACAAGATATATACCAAATATAATTATTTCTGAACAAAGGGCAGCCAAGTAGTATATTTCCTTGTTTTTAGAATATAAAGACGGAGCTTGGGTTCCCCTGGAAGCATACAATCATCCCTCCGATTCTGACTCTGATGGGGAAGGCGATGACTTGATTGATGTATACGAAGTGATCGATCTTACGGAAGATATACAAGATACCGAAGAGCTGGCGGGCAATGATAACCCAGAAGACGAAGTCACTTACGATGTCAAAAAGTATTGGGTAACCCGGCTCCTAGCAATCACACAAGACTCAGCCCTCAGGGAGCAAAAAAACTTCAAGACCCTAAGTTTAGGTGTCAGAAATAACCAAAGTAGACTAAAGGCTAGTAAAGCCTTACCTAAGTTTACCTAAGTTTACCTGAGTTTACCTAAATCTTTTTGTCATTTAGGATGGAGGTCCTAAGTTTACCAACTCTTTAAGTCGACAGTCACACCTATGCTGGGGGGAGGCCCAGAGATGAGATACTCAAGAGCTTGTGGACAATAACGGTCCAGAAAACGATGACGAACCAGAAAACCAAGTCACTCATGGTGCTACAAAATACCGGGTAACCCGACTCCTAGATATTACACAAGAGCTACCTAAGGATATCACTCCTTTCCTTATGCCTGGTATCTCACTGCCTGTTGTTGAAGCCGATCAACAATTCTTTCAGTCAACAGTCACGTCTATGCTAGAGAGGGCGCGGAAATACGCTATGACACAGGGGCTTTCTGATATTCGAGTAAAAGAGTTCAAATAGCGTGCCCTTTCCACTGCATCTTGGAAGTTGTTTCAACGCCCCGAAGTATCAGATATTACAAAACCCCTTTTCGGATCAATTGCGCCCGAAGTTATGTCACTCCTAGACCGCAGAGACCTTAAACCAGTCGGCCTCTTGGGTCTGCCTCGAGCAGATGATCTTTTTCGTTTTTGGAGTGTAGGCCTGAATATTATCATTAAAAATCTCGGATATGTTCGCGGACTCTACGTTGGGTCAAGCGTAACATACAGAGCATACATCGGGATCACAGGTCGCGTACGCATCTACTCGATCAATACTATAAAACCATTCGAGTCGCTAAACAAGGGGGACAAATCTGAGCATTACCGTTCCCTTAGCCATCCTAGAATATCTTCGAACTTAGGCAGGAGTTATGATAGAAGAGCTACAAGGGCGGGCACCTAAGTATATCGAAGGGCTATGGTAAAGGAACTCAAAGTCAGCGGCGGTTAAGTAGGTCTAATGAACAATACCTATAGCCTTGAGTGCAATTTTTTATTTTTATTTTTTTAAACTCCGTATTTCGTATGTATTTGCTATGAAGAACCAGAGTTCATAATAACTTGCCCTGAGCCAGCAGGAGTACCAGTGTGATTGATTATATCCATCCACACCCCACACCTCCACCCCGACCTGAACTCTTCACCAACGCAACAATAACAATACAGGCATGATAACTTCATCCTGTAGACTTGACAACTCATACTCTACGGCCTTGGCAGTGATATTCTCGCAAAGGTAAGCAAGCGCCGCGTGCTACTTCCTGATTATCTTGACTGACAATCGCCGGCCGGTTAGGATATCTACGCACGCGGTTCAAGATGGCTCTGCGTTTCACGTCGAGTCTGACGGCTCTGTCCGGGATCTCTTCAAAGATCCTCCATTGAACTTGGGAACGTCCGCTTTGATGTGCCTGGCCCTGTCTCCCCGGCTGACCTCGATGTGGAAACTGTAGAGACGTTTGCGCAAGAGTTTCGCAAGATTCTGCTAAACTCCGAGTCTGCTGCCAATGATCTCGTGAAACTCACAATCCTGGCCAATGAGATCAAATACAGCCTGGCGCTTGAGGCGAAACTACAGACAGAACGTGCCAATGGTCTGGTGCGGAACATGTCTATGGAGACATGAACCCCCCCCCGGAAACCTTCGTTGAGAATTCCGCGAAGTTGGATGCTATGGAGGAGCGCCTCAATGAGCGCCTCAATGAAATCTCAAGCAACATGATTCAGTTGAAGAGTGAGATTAAGGACTCTGTTCAGGACTCTATCCAGAATGAGGCGGAACGATTCGAACAGGCAGTCATCAGCGCCTTTCTCGAGTCTGAAATTTTCAAGACTGTTATCGAGAACGCTGTCACGAGCGCTGTTGCCAAATTGCAGCTATACATCAATCGTCAAGTTGACAATGGCAAGAACTATGCCTTGGGTGAGGACATACAGCAAGCCTGCTTCGCTAAACTGACACCTCTTATCCTTGAAAAATGGCGTGTCACTTGAGATTTGCAATATGTAAGTTGATGCAGCTGGTCATGATTGATTGTATCACTAACTTATTAGCTAGGGACTCGGCGTATGTTGGCAAGTAACTGCTGGGGGCATAATATACCCCTCAACATGAGAAGGAGATGGCGTATCTGGTGCCACGTTTACAAACAAACAGTTTGCTATGGGTTTATGGAGATAAGAAGTGTTAAGAATGGGTTTAGTGGTAAATAGCTTTGCTGCTGGCTTGAGTCTATAGCAAAAATAGAGAAAGGCTGCAGGATTCGAACTCGCGAGCAAAAACGAAGAGTGGCCGAGGGAGGAAGGGTTTTAGGAGCGGATTTTAGGTTCATAGGTTATAGGTAGATACCACTCGACCACTCTTCGTGGAAGGGTAGAGGATGACTTTGGTATATGTCCTTTTCCCCAGGCATGCCCTTGTAGCAGCAGCAAAAATGTGATGGTGACTGGTTCCGTAATTGAGCACTCCAACAACAAAGAGCCGTTGAGTGGGTAGGATATTCAGGATTCCGAATTGCAAAATGCTCGAAAAGGCCTGGGAGCTATCCCATCGTAAAGTCCATTAAGTGAGATAGCTCGCGTATTTAGTCGTGCCTGTCTGTAGAGGCCGTCGTTGGTGCGCAGTTGTGAAGGGAAACCCAGTCACTCGTTTAGAGATATAAAAAAAACGTCCAATCATCGTCCGCCTTCGGCATCATCATTAATCCTTAACCAAATTTCTTCGAGCCGCCCTTTTGAGTCGTCTTTTTATCCGTCTTCTTCTTTCCTTGTCCAAGCAATTCCAGATGTCCTGCGCGCTCACCGAGGAGCGCTTCTGTGCGCGCCGTCATGCCGCTTGTAAATTTCTTGTGCACCTTGTCGACGCTCGCTTTTGTCTTCTTGGGTTTATGCACTTTCGATGCTTGTCGCTTTGAGTGTGTGATCTTGGCCGGGGTTGCTCGTCCGAGCTTTTTGACCGTGCCTTGGGCCATTTTGAGGGACGTTGAGATAAGATCTGCTGATTGCGCAAGAAGAAGGTTGGAGCGAGAGAGTTGAACACTGTTGGGGTCTGGTGGGGAAAAATAAAAATCAAGGTGAGCGATTTAGTGGGGCGTAATGCTCACCTCGGTGACCATTCGGTCTGGAGCCAGGATATCGATTGGCCTTCATCATAAAATAGGGATTGAATATATTTTCCTATCTTAAGCACTTATAGCTAGTACCATGAGTGTTACCAGATGAAAGTGTCTATATGTGTCCAACTAAAATATTATGAGTGGCTTCAATCAACAATCGACATACCCAGTGTATGCTCGACAATGGTATCCTGATACTCCCCAACTAAGAAGGCGGCTATGGCAAAGTGATATTTCATGAAAGGTGCCAACTCCTCAAAACTTTCTGACTTCCGAGTCTATTGTTACCAGCCATCGCCCCAACCATCATCGTCATCTGTCTCCTTCGGCTTCATATCAATCTTTTTCGCAGCAATTGGTTTCGTAGCCGATTTAGCCGCAGGCTTCTTAGCTGCACTTGATTTCGATAAACCCCTTGGCAAGGCCTTGGCAGGCTTTTTCTGTGATTGAGCAGCCAACCACCCAGCAAAGTCAGGCTCGCCATCATCAAAAGCGGCAGCAGATGCAGTCGTTGTCGCAGGCTGTTTGGAGGATTGGCCGGGAGAGTCGAAACTGTCGAAATCATCGTTCATATCTCCCCATGAGTCTCCAGCATCGTCGCCATCGTCGGCAGGTAAGAATGAGTCGGCTACTACACTTGCGGTATGTGAAGAGTTTCGCGAGAGTGTTGCTGGCGGAGATTTGACTGCTTGGCGGTGGAGTGACGAGGCGGTGCTCGTTGCCGGCTTCTTTGGTTCGGAGTTAGGTGACGGGGCGGGCCCAGGTGAAGCAGCACGGGAGTCTGACTCCGCGTGAATTTCGCCTGCAGCCGCAGAGATCTTGTTTGTAAAGGAAGAGATTGCCCAGCCTGCCCAGCCACCTGCGGTGTTTTCGTTTGGCTGTGGGGTGCTCATCCGTGGAGCTGAGCCATCATTAGTCTGAGGAGGAGGCAAAACGCTTTCAGGCATGGCAGAAGCTGCCTTCTTGATCTTTTGGAGATATATATCCATAGTACGAGTAGCAGAGTCGCGAACAATTTTCTCCTTATCAATCAGGACAGGAGAGATAACGGGCAGGATCCTGCATGCGCAATCCTCATCAGTGAAGTACTCCGCAGTGGCACCCAAGGCCATTAAGGAAGCATTTCGGGCATGAACAAATGGATCTCTGAGTGACCTAGTGAAGGCGGCAATAAGAACCTTTGAGCGGGACGAGGTACCCAAGTGCTTTGCAATCTTTCCCAGGCAGATAGTTGTATTTGTTCGGATGCCCGGTTGTTCATCATTTGCGGTTCTTGCAAGTTGTTTGAGGAGGTCACCATTGATTGTGCGGTCTGACAGCTTAGTGATGATGACCAAAACAGACTTTAATGTTTGTTCTCGTACCACCGGTGTTACGTCAGTGAAGCCAGTGATCTGCATATGTTAGTCTTGCATTTAAGTTGAGTAACAGAGACTGTACCAATTGTGGAAAGATCTTGTCGTTGACGATCTTCTGTGATAGCTGATCAATCATCAAAGGAAGGCTATCCAGTAAGCACACTCGAATAGCTCGGTCGGGATTTCCAAACAGGCGAATGATGAAGGGCGTAATCTTTGAATCGAAGTCGTCCTTGGGAAGTTTAGATGCGATTTTGAGAACTACGGATACAGCCCTAGGGCCACCACCACCGAATTCAGCGGACTTCATCAATTCCGGCATAACTTTTAGTTTGAAGAACTCTTCTGGGAAGTCATCGCTTAGTTCGTCCAGTCCACTGTTCAAATTATTAGCAATTTGGAGGTATGGAAGGAGTTGAAGATGCACCTAAGGAACTCTTCTCGTTCATCTGGCGTCTTGATGTCCAGGTTATCGATACCCTCGGTCAGCTTGATGAGAGAACTGTCAAAGAAAGAGCCATTACGGTTGCCTTGATCAAGGAAAGCTCCCACACTGATTCGGGCCTTTGGGTTCGCGTTACACAGACGCTTATAACTGGACTGCATTGAAGGGGGGATACTCTTCGTTTGGCCAGCCTGATCAGCTCCATTGTAATCGCCGTTGAAAACTTCAAAGATCAATGTTCCAAGATTAAATGCGTCTACTGCTGTATGGGGGTTCTTCTTGATAACATCCCATCCGCCTTGTGCCAACTCTGGAGGTGAGTATCGACCCGCATCAGGTACCAAGCTACCGTATGTCTATGTATATGTTAGCCTGAGTATACGGGTACCTATCTAGGGACCTCTTGCATATATTATTGACTCATCGTCCTTGAGGCTGCTGAGAATATCAAAGCCACCGAGCTTCCACTCGCCACTCTCTGAAGTATATATCGATCCAACTTTGATGCTGCCGTGGATCGAGGAAGCGTCTTCGTTGATGAATTTTATAGTGCGCTGTAACATTATTAATATCGATTAAAAGACTAACATAGCAAGCCGTACCGCAACGCTGTGCAAGCCCCATTTTATCGTCTCAGGGCTGAGACTCTTTCTTCGAACGTGCCATCGTAGGGGTACTACTCGTTCGGTCGCAATGTAGATATACGTCTCCGTCTATCAGATGCTATCAGCGGAATGCTCTCAAACCGACCGGAAGTCTGGTATATACCTCGACCGCATCCAGAAGTTTGATCACGCCTGGGTGCCGTAGTGTTCGGAGCTTCTTTAGGGCATTCTTGGCTAGGGAAAGTTGGGATCGGTTGTTGGTGATGTCAAAGGAAAAGATGCTGCAGTTTGAACCATCTTCCTATCCAGAGATTGTCAGCAAGTCCACGTTGTGCGCTCTGCGACGTTGAGCTTACCCTCTTGGTACCATTGTATAGTGTCCAGATAGACTCATCGATATCAACCTTGTCGCCAAAGTTGTATGGAAAGGGAGGGCCTTGTGCAATGGCCGAGGCCACGGCAGATTTGAGAAAGTTCATTCCAGGGTCGCAAAGTTTAGAACTTCTATTGGGACTTGAGCATTCAACACCCTACCTGTCGAGAATCGGCATACGTACAGGCCGAAAATATTGCTGTTTGTAGACGAATGATATATTGGTTCCAGAGTCGCAACGTGGTTATTGGCGCTGCACGTCAGGGAGCTCAAGACCCCCGCGCTAGTGCCTGATAAATTTAACAGGGGGTGGAGGGGTATCAGGGTTACCTAATCCATCTGACCATGTAAGAGCCCAGAACATAGAGCACCAGCAGCATAGGTACTAAAGTTTGGGCTTCGAATAGATCATGATGTATATACATAACTCCGTGAAATCTAACATCGAGGCAGGTTTGATTATATCGCCACTAACTGGACTGTAGAGGGAATTAGCCCCGGTGAGCGGACTTGAAAGACTTGGATACGAATACAGATCAGGTACATATTTGGGCCAGAACATTTCTCTGTATCTAAAACGAAAGTGAGTGGCTATATCAAGAAATCTGAAGAAACTTTAGTTGAGACAAATCAACACGGTACTTGAGTACCTGGATAAATGAATTTTGAGGCGTCTTATTTGCATCACAAAGAATGTGAAAGGTGTATTGGGTTTAGACTTTATCCTTATAGTGCGTTGATGCTCACCAACTGCAGAGGGTAGCAACCTTGAATCAAACCTAGTCTTCATTAAGCTTCTATAAATACAGGCATAAGTCAATTTATTAATCACCTTATGTCTTGAGTCAACGGGCAGAATTTCCCTTTAAACACGCTCATGGGTGTAAGTTGACTTGTGGGGCTCCACTGGTAGGCCTGGCAGCCGGGGCGGAAGAATTAGTCTTCCTGCTCGGGGCAACTCACCTCGGGAACCTCCCCACCAGGGAGGTCTTCCCGGCGCCTCTCCACCCCATCCTTCATCATCATCAATGTTTGGGCCAATAGCGAGCCAGTAGCAACAGGACCAGCCCGCAATGAAAGGCGCGAAACCAACGACCACAGTCATACGCCTCTCTGCCTCTGGCGGCTGGAGATCTCTTTCATTCTTTCCCTGATCCTGATCCTGTTCTCTTAGGTATCCTTTACCTGATGTCGGCTGGCCCGTCAACTCATACACATAAGCTCAGAACGCACAGGGCAGCCGTGGGGAACTGACTCGGACGCGACCTAGCTCCCTTTGCTTCTTTCTACTCCAGTATAACACTGTCCTTTCGCCTCCACCAACATAATACAAATTATCGACTGCACAGTATTTTCGATTAGCACAACAAACGCAACGCACGGATAGGGGAGCAGAACTCTTCTAGGGGTGGTCTCAGAACTAGGTAAGATATTTTGGTTTCATTTTCTTTGTCTTACTTTATGCTCGTTAAATGATGCCTATGGTAAAAGGTCTGACTGAACGGAACCCTTCTGGTTGCGCCATCTTCTCTTCTGACTCTGCCAATGACATTGTTGTCTGAATCAACCCTGTCATTCCATACCGCACCTCAGCTGTAACTGCTCTCCCACATTCTAAGCTTGTTTGTAGAGCGCTGGGGCCGATTGCCATGGAGTTTCTATTGTCGCACAATGGAGTCTTCTTCCTCGTCTGCGCTACGGATCTTGACCAAAGGCCGCGACAAACAGCAGATTCATTGGATCAACACACGTGTCAGAAGAGATTATGTGCCAACCGATGAGGTGCCTAGCTTGACGGCCATTCAAAACTGAAAAGATCTGATTCGACTTCTTATCCAATACTTGCTCAGCATTCCGTTACTACTTTAACGCATATTGCTAACATAACTCCTAGGTAATCCTTCATCTACGCGCCTCATGACTCAATCCAGTCGTAAAAGCCTGCGTGTGGTGGATCAGTTCTGCGTTTTGGCCCCATCAACGAGGTTCTGAATGACTGCCTCCACACATGTCGGCGGCACTTGTGCTGTTCTCACTTGTGAAAAGATCATTCTACTTAGTTCCAGACATTACTGTGATGAACACTCATCATTAGAGCCAACTGCGGCCAGAAGAGATCCTTCTGGTACGAATATGGCCAAGGGGTTCCGACCTTCCAACAGGAATTTTGTTGCTAAAAGAGGTCGAGGCAAATTCGTGTTTACACCCTCACGGCACTTTTCTAGGCATGATCCACCATCTCAAGATGCCTCTAGTCCGGATACCAGCGCTCCCGTGACACAGTCTCCGAAAGCAAATGAGCAAGAGGCTCCTCCTTCGTCTTTGGTGCAAGACAAATCCATTGATACAAATGACAGAAACCTTCATCCCCGGCCGGAGAGGAAGGGAACCAGCCACGTTGGATCAACACCCGATTCCGCGCAGATTAAGGCAGCCCAAGATGTAGCGAAAGCTGATCAGGGCTCTTCTACTGACCAAGTAAATTCACATACTGTACCGAACATGAGGACGCCATTGGATATGGATTTGCAAGCAGGGACAGAGGGGGTGATAAACCAGCCACTTGGCTGCGATCGTGCCACCAAAAAATTGAGTTCTTGTTCAAATATTGGATCGGCAACGCATCCCACAGAGAATCCCAAGATGGATATGCGTCAAAATGGGCAATCTGTCGATGCAACTGACAGCCAACATTTGGTTGGGACGGCGCAAGCGGCTTCTGAAGGGTCTCCTTCAAACGAAGGGTTTAAGAAGACCGAGCCTTCCCTAGGCCTTGACTCACAGTCGCGCGTTTCTTCCACCGCTCCTGTGAATCATATGCAGTTTACCTCTGAAGACGGTGTCAAATTTAGGTCTTCTCCTCGGACATCCAAGCCAAAGAAGGACAATACACAGAAGAATTCGGAGCATCATTATTCAGAAACACGAACGAGTTCGAAGGCGAAGCTGTTATCAACTCCCACTAAGCGCTCGGCTCCCCTAACAAGTAAAGGGCTCCCAGTCAGGAAACAGCTTTTTCAAGGTTCCCTGCCTGAAGTCAGCGCCGAAATCGATGATGAGGTCAATATGGCCGATGTTAGTGACATTGACGAGGAAGCAAAGCCGGCCAAACCCGTGCCGCTCTCCTCCCGTGCCAAAGCAGAAGCTCGCAAAAAGAGGCTTTTAGTCGAGTTCAATTCTGAGGCATTCGACTCACTCATTTATCGACAGTCAAGTTTGCAACCACCCCCGCATGTTACTGTATCTTCGCGTATTGTCAAGTACCACCCACTTTACGGCGACCAAAAGCCACTCTATCTTCCGGTGAATCCAGCAATCCATCACATGCATAAGCGATCCCGTGCCTGGTATAGAAAGAAGTGCGACGAAATCAGACGGCGTCCAAAACGCAAAGAGTGGTTTGGCAAGGTTGTGGAGAGACAACGCTGGTTACAGGCTCTCGAGGTGAAGAAGCAAGAGAAAATCAAACAAGCTCAGCAAGACGGGACTACTCCCCCCTACATACCACCAGAGCCGCGGGGGGTCAAGCGTATTCTTGACTTTGGTGACCTGCCAGAGGAGGAACTGCCTGAATATGTGCGGAGTAATCCTGCTTGGTTGAAAGCCTGCGCTTGGTTCAGAGAATGCGAGGATAAGGCGACTGCACGCCAGCGACATGTCAACAACAAGACGAAAGAGACAGAGAGTTACTTTCAGAGCTTGAACGCTTGATGAATTCACACGATATATGATGACGGTGCATTGCAAAGGAGTCAAGGGGGCTGTCTTGATGAGTTTTGACTAGGCGCATCTTGGGCAAACGGCCATCTTCGTTCTTGTCAACGAGGGGCAAAGGATTCCAACAATCTATATGTAGATATGCCACAGGAGTTGAGGAGTTCGAATTCGGAGTTACACAGTTAGGAAGTTTCCACTTCTCTAAGAAGCAATACAGGTATCTTACCAGTTGATGAAAACAATAGACGCATATATGCATGTGGTTCATTTGTAAATCGTGGAAGTGGCTAGAGAACAGAAACAATTGGTATTGCTGGTATAAACAATCTATCACTCGGCATTTTTACCCAACCAAAAACGCCCTTTTTCTCCAGTCCAACACATAACTCGGGCATTTTTAGGCATCGTAAGAGGAAACTATCATGTGGCCTGAAAGCTATATCTACTAATGCTCAGAAAGAGAGCGGCTCGTCTTATATGCCCTTAGACAGCAGGTTGAGAGCACTGCCAGCAAGAATGAAACCAGCCTGGTCCTTGGTAACAGCGTGCTTAGTGGGAATGAGGATCTCCTCACCAGAGGCCTTAGTGACACGAAGTTGAACATCTCCCTTGCCACCATTCTGGAGCATCTCATACAGACCGACAGTGGCAACCTCGTCGCCGGCGGCGATCTTATCATAGTCAGCCTCATTCTCAAAAGTCAGAGGTACAACGCCCTGCTTCTTAAGGTTGGTCTCGTGAATACGGGCAAACGATTTTGTCAAAACAACACGGGCACCAAGGTAGCGAGGCTGTAGGGCAGCATGTTCACGAGCTGAGCCCTCACCATAGTTGTGCTCAGCAACGACAAGCCACTCTTGACCACGTTCCTTCCAGAGTTGGCCAAGCTCAGGGATAGTGTGCTTGGAGCCGTCGAGGTCGTAAGCAGCGTTGACCTCACCGGTCTCCTTGTTGATGGCAGTGTTGAGGGTGTTGGTGCTAATGTTAGGCAGATGACCCTTGTACTTGAGCCAGGGGCCGGCTGCGGAGATGGTATCGGTGGTACATTTGCCTGTGACCTTGACAAGAACCCGAAGGCCCGAGAGATCAGACGAGGGGAAAGGAGCAAAGGGCTCAAGGAAGGCCAAACGCTCAGAAGTGGGAGAGATGGCGATCTTGGTGCTAGGGTCAGGGGCCTGGGATAAAACACCAAGCTCGGCGTTGCCAGACTCGAAAGGAGTCTGGGGGCCCTCGAGACCATGAGGAGGAGAGAACATGAAGTCCTTGCCATCAGGTGTCTTGATGCTATCGGTCACAGGATTGAAGGTAGTGGATCCGGCAAAGGCCATGGCGGTAACGATCTCAGGAGAGGCCAGAAAGTTCATGGTATCAGGATTGCCATCATTTCGGCCACGGAAGTTTCGGTTATACGAGGTCAGAATAGCATTGCTTGTGCCCTTTTCAACGCCATCTTGTCGCTTCCACTGACCAATACAGGGACCACAGGCATTTGAGAGAACAATGCCGCCGGCCTCCTGAAATGTCTTGAGGGTACCATCGCGCTCAAGCGTGGCGCGAATCTGCTCACTCCCAGGAGTGATGTAGAAGTCAGCAGCAGGCTTAAGCCCAGCCTTCTTGGCATCCTTGAGCAAGCTCTCGACTCGGGTCATATCCTCATAAGAGCTGTTAGTGCAGCTACCAATGAGACCCGCAGAAAGAACCTGGGGCCAGTCTTGTTCCTTCACAACTTCCTTGAACTTGGAGAGTGGTGTGGCCAGATCTGGTGTAAAAGGGCCGTTAATGTGAGGTTCGAGAGTCGAAAGATCGATGGTGATGAGTTCGTCATATTCAGCGCCCTCATCGGCCTTGAATTGCCATCGAGCATCAGGGTCGGAGCTGTTGCTGGCGAACGTCTCCAAAGCTTCAATGTTCTTGTTCGCCTGAGATCGCCGGGTCGAGTCAAGGTATCTAGCTGAAGCCTTGGTGTAAGGAAAGATCGAGGTTGTGGCACCGACTTCGGCGCTAGATTGAGTCAGTATTTTCCAGATCCCTTGATTTATAGGACAAACTTACCCCATGTTGCAGATAGTAGCCATGCCGGTGGCGCTTAGGCTTTCGACACCTTCACCAAAATACTCAATGATGGAGCCAGTACCACCACGGACTGTGAGGTGGCCAGCAAGCCGGAGAATGACGTCTTTGGGAGAAGCCCAGTTGCTCAGCTTGCCGACAAGTTGCACGCCCAAAATCTTGGGGGCCCTAAGTTCCCACGGAGCACCGACAAGGGCCTCAACAGCATCTGCACCACCAACGCCAATGGTAATTGTAGAAAGGCCACCAGCATTGGGGCTGTGGGAGTCGGTACCAAGCATCATCAATCCAGGAAGAGCATAGTTCTCAAGAACGGTCTGATGAATAATACCAGCACCAGGAGGCCAAAAGTCCATTCCATACTTGCGCGCTGCAGACTCAAGGAAATCGAAAACCTCCTTGTTAGTCTGGATACCAGCAGACAAATCATCCTCAGCACCCTTGGAGCCAACAATCAAGTGGTCACAATGAATGCTTGCAGGGATTGCAGGCTTGGCGAGGTTGCAGGACATGAACTGAAGAATAGCCATCTGAGCAGAAGCATCCTGCATGTTGACACGGTCGGGCTTGAGGCGTAAATTGGCCTTCCCGCGAATGTTTCGTCCATTGTCGGTGTTGTTCAGCAAGGAGTCCTCGGGGTTGTCGAGATGGCTGTAGAGGATCTTCTCGGCGAGGGTCAGACGCTGCTTGCCGAGAACTCGACGGACATCGGTGTACTTGGTGTATAGCTTTTCGTAGGTAGGAGGGAGAGGCTTCGCGCTTGAGAAGTTTCTCCTTGTGTTATTAGATAGAACAGTGGTTGATCGAATGGCATTAGGACCGGAACGTCGCAAGAGTTGCTATTACCGCGTGCAAGGGTCAGCTTGTGTATCTGTGTTTTCCTGCAGAGAGGCTCCCAATTATATAATGGTGTAGCTTACCGTCATGGCACCGCCTGAGCGGCTGGCGACCTCCATTGAAACCATGTTGGGCTATACACGGCAACAATGAACGATGACTCTTTTGGTCCTCTTGTTACAGATGTTATTCCCTAAATTTGTGGTGGGGGCGAAGTCGGGGCGGAATTTTTTGGTCAATTGTAAATTGACAGGAGCCGATTGGCGTTAAGGACTAATGTCCGGGGATGTGGGGGCCTCCGCCATCCGAACACCGGCGGAGATGGGTCCCGTCCATATGTGTATAACCTCGGAATAGAACGGGTATGTGTTCAAAAAGTAGGGGTTATAAATCATTATTTGGATATAATTCCCATTCTGAGAACATAGGGGCATATATTACATTTCGCTCATGTTTTGTAT
The DNA here is from genome assembly GCA_012932015.1 of Fusarium acutatum. Classification (NCBI taxonomy): domain Eukaryota; kingdom Fungi; phylum Ascomycota; class Sordariomycetes; order Hypocreales; family Nectriaceae; genus Fusarium; species Fusarium acutatum. Next base: position 32,945 of record JAADJF010000384.1, read on the forward strand.
TACCAAAGGCGCCTTCCATTCGCCAGTCCGAACTCATATATCAAAGCATCAAAAAGTCATTCTTGTTCAGATACATGCCTTCTAGTAGGCAACGACACCATCTGCGTCTTCCAGCCACAGTGTCGCGAGGTCCTTTGTCAATCCTGATCGAAGTTTTCGAAGAACGTCTTCGCCCTTGCTTGTTGCAAGCCAACCCTTCCTCCAGTCCCATCCTCTATTAACTTTTGTTCCTGCCGAGATCGACTTGTGCAGATGATTCACCAACACGGAGCTTCCGGTCATCATGAAGCTTCCTCCTAGAGAGGCTGTTGATTTGGCCATTAGATCTTGTGGTGTAGAGCCCTTCAGTCCCTGGGCAGATGCCAATACAAGATTGAAGAAGTCGTCGCACGCTGAATAGACTCGATCACCAACTGTTTGTAAATCCTCGATGGCTTTCAGCAGAATATCAATCTGAGGAAGTGTGACGATGGCTGGGGATTGATTAATAAAGACAGTGGCCTCTCCCAGCAGGGCTAGGAGGAAGTCCTCACTGACTACTGCATCCCGCGTTTCGTCGTAAAGTCCACCACGGATGTTGTCGTCGGAACTAGAAATAACAGCAACTAATGCAGATGCCGCTTGCTTTTTCACTTTGAGGGCCTTTGTAGGCGAGATATTCTCCAAGTCCTCAGCATCGCGGAGCTCGTAAAATTTGCGTAGTGTGGCGTAACCGCTGAGCATTCGGCCAAGTAGCTGAGCAGCTTCAAGATCCTGCTTGGCCCGTTTCTCAAGGGTCTCGGTTCGCTTTCGTAATAGATCCTTGAGATCCTGGTCTAGATCCTTCTCTGAGGGGTAGACTGTGGACTGGACAAGCGAGTAGGACATTAGTAGATTCAGCACCTCCCGGACCTTGTCCGAGCGATGGGAGAGTGCATAGTACCAGAGAGCCTCGCCGTAGCGGTGAGACTCCTTGGAAAGGATCTCTGCGAATGTCTGTTTCGGGTCAGTCTAGTTCAGCATTAGACTCAAGATTACTAACCTCTGCGGTTTCCTCGGCGTAGTTAATCATGCCGAGGTCATTCAGTATTGTCCAAATTTTGTCCACCGTCCGTCCTGAGTTCTCATTCAACGTAGCAAGGAGATCTCGAAGGAGTTCGCCCACTGTCTCCTCTGATCTCTCGGGCGAATCCATCCGGCCCAACACCTGTATGGCCATTTCCCACCCATCACGCTCTGGTGACAGTTGCTCTATACCTGCCAATTCCCTAGCGTACAGGACAAGAGTTGTGTCTTTGATACCATCCAGTTCATCAGGTCCTGGTTGATTAACGCCTAGTAGCGCAAGATCGTCCATATCGAGACTGTCAGTAGGAAACAGGTTGGGTCCGGTAGGAGCGGGGAGCCATTCGCCTAGAGATGCGACTTCTGCCACAGTACATGCCAGTGGCAATGACCATATCCTCAGGAATCCCAGCACGGCGTTAACGTTTCCTTCGAAAGCGGAGGCTACGGCAACTTCGACGGGGTTTAGAACATTAGGGTTAAGATCTGACTGCACAACCATGTGAAAAGCAGTTGCCAGTCGATCGAAGTAGTCTTCGGAGCCAGCGAAGCGAGATGATGCCCGCAGTAACTGCGATTGTGAAAGTCTCAGGGCCTTATGGCGTTGATTCCCATCATCCCACCACCCAAAAAGGCCTATCGTTGCTTCACACCAATCCTGGGCGACTTCCAGGATAGCCTCATGGTTACCAAGAATGATACCATACACGGTTTGTAAGCTCTCGTAGATATCCCAAGGTATTTGACTTGAGGCCTTCCGAGCCATTGTGGATAGCGATTGTTGTTGGGGGGCAAACTCGTCGTCCATCAAATCCTGGATATCCTGTTCCCTTCCTTCGGCGAAGAGGGTCATTCGGTTCAGAGATCCGCGAGCCTGGATTCGGAAAAGAGTCCAGTTGCTATTCCAGATGTCCCACTCTGATCTTGTACCTGGGCACTGGTCCAGGACTTCGCTAGTAGCAGCGGCAAAGCGTCTGACATTCTCAAGAGCTTTGCCTGTGTACGCATAGTCACTTCTAGGTCCTCGGCGAACGTTCTGCCAACCAGCTTCTTTCAGTAGATGGGATGCGCTGCCAACATCTCCTCGTAGCAAGGAGCATCGGACAGTCACCCAGAATAGAGGATGGCATGCAGGGCTTGGTATGTGGCGGCTGACCTCACGCACCTGATCAGGGTACAGGTTGTGATTTTCATGCATCCAGTCGAACAGGATTTCGGGCAGCGGTGGTGTCTTCTCCTCGTCGGTATTGGTGCCGAAGCGAGTGTGGTGCATTTGAAGTATTAGTTGTGCGACATAGGCGGCCTTCTCAAATGGGTCACTGTTGAGACCAGGACCGATGGTTGCAAAATCTTCTCCTTCTGGTTGTGGCAGTCCATTCATAGTCTTCTTCCATAGTTCAATCAGGCGGAATGTGATGTTAGACAAAGAATTGTCCATCTTCTCAACGTCATCCTCAGGTCCAACTCCCTCTTCGTATAGCCTACATACGAGCTCTTCGGTTTCGAGAATCATGTCTGCGGGTTCAATAATTTGTGCATGCTCGTGCTGACTGTAAAGATTTTTGGCGATCGATGCAAATTGAAAACCCTCCTGGCGCCCTGACATGCCAAGATGGGCTGATGTTTGTCTGAAAATGCTTTCCGCTTCTTGGCGCACTCGTTTTGTCGCGGCTGGTGTGTTGAGCATCATGAGATCGGATTCATCGCCAATCATAGGCTGGCCATAGGGTCGATCGTCGTGTCTCATGTTCAAGAACATATCGGGTTCTTCAGATTCTTCGCGCTCAAAAACATGGTCGTCTTCCCCATAGCTTTCTCTCTCATCTTCTTCACCGGCAATGTCTTGGTCGATGTAGCGTTCGATCTCGGCGTCAACTTCGTCATCCTCGAGGCGTTCGTCTGGAGCAGCAGACATGCGAAAAAGATTACCTCGTGGGGGTGGGAGCTCCACATCTCCTTCGGCATCTTGATCTTCCTCTAGATCCTCATCTTCCTCGTCCGCCGCGCTGAACTGGCGGCTCAATCCTGAAGGCTGTCGTCCTCTAATGGATCGACCAAGCGGGTTGCTTGAGGCGCCTGTGCGACCAAAAAGATTTCTTCCAGAGGATGAGTTGTTGGACACGCCAAAGCTCAGAGGCTTTGTATCAGTCATTCCACGCATGAAAGAGCTTCCCATGTATGAATCAGACGGGGCACCCGCGGGTGTAAACGAAGCGGCTGAAGATGGAGGTGGTCCAGCTGGAGTCGTTGAAGGGTTATCGGCAAGAAACGAAAAACCTGTGATGCGGCCGCTCTTGTCTGGTGTCGACGGCGCTGGGCTTGCTGGAGGACTAGAGTCCGGAACAATGAAGCGAGATGCCATTATGCTAGACAGAACTCCTCTGCCTTCGAATTTGGCTAGGCCTTATCGGCGCGTGAATCAATCTGGGTTCTTCGCTCCCTCACGTTGGCTTGCGCTGTTTTCGCATGCGATGATCGTATTTAGTGGTGGGATGGATATAAATTGTTAAAGCGGTGTTGAGTTGCAAGCTCCTGTTTGCTTGAGCTGAACGCGCTTGGGATATTTTTTGGAGCTATCGCGATGGGTAACACTAGCCGTTGTTTATCCGACGCGACCCCTGCACATGACACAATAGTTATCCTCCAAGCAAGAAAACTGGTCAATCATGTTTGTTTCACTGAAGGTTGACGTTCCTGCTCCTTTGTCGCATGTCTGTAAGACTTGTAAGACTTCACATTAGTCGAATTATGTACCCACAAAGGCTGCAGTACTTGAGCTTTGCAAATCAAGAGGAAATCATTAAGCAAAAATCGAGACAAAATACGAATACTCGACCACGTTTTGAGCTGTGGTTTTTCTTGGTATTATGAGTGATAACAAAAGCGGAATGTAAAGAGAGAGCGCCACTGAAGGTGGGCCAACCTGTTTGATTGAAGTTTTGGAAGGGTCTGAATTGCTTCTTTCCAGATTCTGAAATGTAGTAATCTCTTATCTTCGTCTTCCCGAGCGCTCGGAACCAAGACCGCGGTAAGATCACGTCAAGTGGGCACGGCGTCAAACGGAAGGTCTTCCGACCCCCGTGAAGCCACAAAGAGCTCTCGTCCTGACTCATAGGTGCGGCTTCTCTCCCTAACCGTCGGCCAGATCGGCCTCATCTGCCGAAAGAGTATTCCGTCTTTGGGGGTAGTCTGGCTATCTCTGCCAATGCCATCTCAGCACTTCACACCAATGGCGCAGTACCTTGGCATACTCTGTCAATGTCCCCGCACAATGCTCTCACGTAAGGAGAGTCAAATTGGGCGTCATACGCCCAATGAGCATTGACCTCATGCCCGAAGCCGCGATTCTTTTCCTATCTCAGTGGATGTGGATTGGAGCTCCAATTGCGGGGTACGTTGTTGCCCACCGGAGTTGCTCGGTGATCGGGATCTGAGTGTGCGGACGGTTTTCCTACTGTTTCTACGTACATAAACAGATTCCCCTTGAAGATTCATCTACCCCTCAAATTGTCTGTCTGTCTTGTTATTCACTTCTTTCCTTCTCCATCAACAGTCAATTTCATCCTCATAACACAGAATGTCTACCGTGGGCAAGGTATGTGCCTTTTACAAGCTTTACTACCCCTCATCATGCCCAGTGCCCCGCCCTGGGCGAGAACCATCATGAAGACGTGTTGCTGATGCTATCACTAGACCATCAACTGTAAGGCCGCCGTCGCCTGGGAGGCCGGTAAGCCTCTGTCCATTGAGGACATTGAAGTTGCTCCTCCCAAGGCCAACGAGGTCCGTATCCAGGTCTACTACACTGGTGTTTGCCACACAGGTATGCTCTACCCGCGTCATCGAGCTCTCGTAGCTCTTGAGTCGTGCAAATCAGCTCAAGATTAGTGTGCTAACGTGATTTTAGATGCCTATACTCTCTCCGGTAAGGACCCTGAGGGTGCTTTCCCCATTGTCCTCGGACACGAGGGTGCTGGTATCGTTGAGTCTGTTGGTGAGGGCGTCACCAACGTCAAGCCTGGTGACCACGTTGTTGCCCTTTAGTATGCATTTTCCATACCTTGATTAGTCTCGCAAAAGCTAACGTATTCTCGAACAGCACCCCCGAATGCAAGGAGTGCAAGTTCTGCAAGTCCGGAAAGACCAACCTCTGCGGCAAGATCCGAGCCACTCAGGGTAAGGGTCTAATGCCCGATGGTACCTCTCGATTCAAGTGCAAGGGCAAGGATCTACTTCACTTCATGGGCACCTCCACCTTCTCTCAGTACACCGTCGTCGCCGACATCTCCGTAGTCGCCATCGAGCACGATGCTCCTATGGACCGAACCTGTCTGCTTGGCTGCGGTATCACCACTGGATATGGTGCTGCTACCATTACAGCCAACGTTCAGGAGGGTGACAACGTGGCCGTCTTCGGTGCCGGATGTGTCGGTCTTTCAGTTGTCCAGGGTGCCGCGGCCCGTAAGGCTGGCAAGATCATTGTTGTTGATGTCAACCCCTCCAAGAAGGCCTGGGGTGAGAAGTTCGGTGCTACTCACTTCGTGAACCCCACCGAGCTCGGTGACCAATCCATCCAAGACAAGCTCATTGAGATGACTGATGGCGGTTGTGACTACACCTTCGACTGCACTGGCAACGTTGGTGTCATGCGTGCTGCCCTCGAGGCTTGTCACAAGGGTTGGGGTGAGAGCATTGTCATCGGTGTTGCTGCCGCTGGTCAGGAAATCTCTACTCGACGTAAGTTTACTCCTAATAGCATTGTAATTCGAAGATACTAACTTTCGACAGCATTCCAACTTGTCACCGGCCGAGTGTGGCGAGGATGTGCATTCGGTGGTGTCAAGGGCCGCTCTCAGCTGAACGACCTTGTCGCCGACTACAAGAAGGGTGATCTCAAGGTCGACGAGTTCATCACCCACCGCAAGACTCTCGGCGAGATCAACAACGCCTTCGAGACAATGAAGCAGGGTGACTGCATCCGTGCCGTCGTCGATATGCAAAAGCTTGAGCCTAAGATTTAATGACCCAAAATGTAGTATAGATGAATGATATCAAAATTTTATGTTAAATGGCAAACTGTTTCTCTCTGCATCGGGAGCCGCTCTTATTAAGTGCCAAATTTGAGGACCTTGATAGATACCTTAAGCAATACCCTGTGCGATTGATACAGTGTAATATACGATGCGTACTTGTAACTCCACTACTATTCGCGGCATAGGAGGAATAATTCTTATGGCCTGGTACTGTCAGAAGCCTTGCAACCTGCCATCATGGTAAAAATCAAAAACTAATGTCAAAAGCCTGCTAAGTTGATACCGAGTTGGACTACTATGTAGTAAGTTATCCTTAATCCTTCATAATACTTAAATAAATTATTGTCAAAGTCCTGTAGGCGTTCGCCAGTGCCTCGTAGTTTTGAGGTTATCTAGACAGGAATCTTCAAGCATTCTACTAAGGTAACCTATATCTATGGGGACAAATACTGTACAGCTAGCAGCCGACAAGCATAAGGAGATCAACAGACACGACTAGGGTCAACAGTTTAATGTTAGAGGACAAGAAACTATCTAGTCTTTCTTGCAAGGGGAGGCAAGAAAACTTGGGACTCTTAGACTTAGGTAAGTTTAGTGTATTTTAGTAGATCTTTAGACCAGATTTTGGCACCGTGTTTTATCAAAAGGTTTATTACCCCAGAGGTCTAGGTACTCGTACAAAATGGAACCTTGATGGCCGCAATAATTGGCTTGCTAAAGTTGCCAGACATCCATCCCACGGAGCTTCAAGCTACCATGCCTACATGCCACATGGCAGCTACCTACTAAGGAATCAGCTTTTAGAAAATTAAAATTTTTATATATCCTGTAGCACAATATCTTTTCGAGACCCAAAACCGCGAGTACCATATGGGCCTCCGTAAGATCTAAGCATGGAAAGATATTTCCTTCAGATATTATTTGCGTTCCAGGCGTGTTTTGAAGAAGCATCACCCTAGACTTCCTAGAATATGGGTTATCTCCACTAACACTGGAGGTGGGGACAATTTTTGCAATTCGTTTGATTTCATTTGTCAACCTAGGAAAAGGGGACGACCATGATAAGTTGCGACTTAGAACAATCTACAATTACCAAACATATCAGACGAAACAAACAAAATGCGCTCATCACGGATATCAAGAGACGCTTCGAAACTATTCGATCATACGGCTGAACCTATTTCACCTCCAAGACGATTGACAAGGTCTGCGCTAGCCAAATTCGCCTTTACCTCGACAGAAGAGTCCAAACCCATGCTTGCCGATATCGAAGACAGTGGAGGTCCTGCTCGCAAACGAAGGCGTGCCGTAGTGACTAAGACCGAATTTTCGAAATCCGCCCAAGTTGTAAAGCCTGAAGTGGTCGACGAAGCCCTCGATGATATCCCATCACCCCCAGCAAAAGCGCGACGGGTTCGTAAGCCCGCGCGCAAAGCCTTCGATGCAACAACTGGCGAAACGAAGATGGACCCTCCCTCAGATTGGGAGGTTGTTTATGATACTGTGAGGAAGATGCGGGCACCAGGTGGGCGAGCTTACGGTGCAGCTGTTGACACTATGGGATGCGAACGCCTGGCGGATCGAAACGCATCACCAAAAGACCAGAGATTTCACACATTGGTGGCGCTCATGCTGTCGAGTCAGACAAAGGACACGGTGAACGCCGTGGTTATGAAGAAGATGCAAACTGAGCTGCCACCGTTTGAACCTGGGGCGCCCCCAGGACTAAACCTAAATAACATACTGGCAATCGACCCTAAGCTCCTGAACGAGTTCATCTGGGCGGTCGGCTTTCACAACAACAAGACTAAGTTTGTGTCCCCCGATCGGTATGGACTGATCGAGATTGGACTGACTGGTGTTCAGGTATATCAAGCAAACAGCCGAGATACTCCGCGATACATGGGATGGCGATATCCCCAACACCATCGAGGGCCTCGTATCGCTACCGGGCGTCGGACCCAAGATGGCCTATCTCTGCATGTCCGTAGCATGGGGTAAACATCTGGGGATTGGTGTCGATGTGCACGTACATCGTATCACAAATCTTTGGGGTTGGCACAAAACGAAGAACCCAGAGGAGACACGAACAACACTTCAGTCATGGCTCCCACAAGATCGATGGCATGAGATCAATCATCTTCTGGTGGGGTTGGGACAGTCGGTATGTCTTCCTGTCGGTCGCAAGTGCGGTGAATGTGATCTTGGCCTTGAAGGACTATGCAAAGCTGCCGACCGAGCAAAGGTGTCTGCCGGACGTCAGCTCAAAGCCGAAAAAGTTGAATCAGAGGCTCAGAGCGATACACTGGTCAAAATGGAGGTTTCACAGAACATTGTAATCAAAGAAGAGGGTGATGCATGATGGGTTCCCAGGTTCTCATGACAGACGATTAACCCCATCAGCGGCCCCGCCCCCGGAACCAACCACCCCATAATAATCCCCAGGATCGAGTTGCCTGGAGTCGCTGGCAGAAGTCGATTTGACCACGTGTATGAGCGCCTATGAAGGTTGGCGTTGAGAACTGATAGAAAAGACTGCTCTCCAGACGCATTAATACCCGTTGATACCCTATTCTACAAAGACAAAGTTATTAGTCTCTTGCTGGCGCACTTCTGTGGTCCAGCCTAGGCGGCACTATCGTATGCGTGGTCTTGATAGACGCTCACGAGATCAGTCATGGACCCGATACGATATCGGAGATAAGCCGGTAAAACAAGACAGGGTCCTGGTGGTTCCCTGAAGTCACATTCGAGGCCAGGCTCGAGCAACACGTAATCAAGCCAAGACAACGGATCTTCACTCCATTCTAAGTCAAGTAGTCAAGCAATGTCACCGCCTCTGCAGCAGTCGGCTGAAACCGTCCGTTGATCGACAAATTCCAAGGATTACCAAATCTCAATGGACACATTTCGCTTTGTGATTGTGATGAAGAAATGAATCAATTCAGAGCCCGCTAAAGGAGGGGACAATGTCCCCTTATCATAACCTGTACGCCAACGCACCCTCAACTATCCGAATAGAAATATACACCGGCGAATAACGCTATGCATCTAATGCAGATGCTGTCTCGGAATCCAATCTCATTACGTCGTGGCCGTCAGAATGCGCGTTGCGGACTTCGGGAGTGACGCCAGTCTCCAGTCCGAACCATGATAGATATGTAAGGTGATGATGACTCTCGTTGGTCGATTTACACACCCCGGATAACCTGGGTTCGTTCCGACTCGAGTTGTGCAGCGTTACGCTCGTGAGACTGCTTCTTGCACTGCATGTGGGTTAGCGGGTCTGCAACCATGGGTTTGTATAAGCCGAACTTACGTCCTCGAGACCGGTACACTTGTGGTCTTCTAGTAGGCGGTGCTTGCCGCAGAAATGACCTTGGCAAAAGGTGCAGTCGCCGACGATCCGTTGAGCGGGCTCACGGCACGAAGCAGCGGTGCAACGGATTCGCTTAGGAGGCATGGCGTTGATTCTTTTGTTGGATTTGTGGAAAAGGTAGACTTCTCAGAGATGAACTGAACAGGTTCTTGAGTCGGTGAGAGTTTATGTTGGAAGCGGTAAGAAGTTGAGCCAAGTAAGGCCGTCTTTATAGGAAATCGGATGCAGTGACGGCGTTTCGAGAAATCCGTGGAAAGCAAGAACCAAATCAAAGACTCATTCACACAACGACAGCGACAGAAGATGAAGCGATCAAAACAGAAAAGAAGTTGGTGGTGGAAAACGAATCTGGTCAGGGCTTTATGAAGAGCGGCGAGGCGAGGCGAGGCAAGGCGGCTGATGAATGAATCATGCCTCGGTGGAGCCAGCGGCTGGTCAGTTCGCCTCCAGCTCATCGCTCTCACCACATTCAGGCCGCGGCCATGGGCAGGGGGGAGGTGTGTAAGTTTGGTTGTTTACCTTAGTACCTTACCTTGTTGAGTCCCATCGTTAAAGAAGCTGTTGTCACACAGTATAAAATGCATAGTCTAGTTTGTCCATCCATGCTCAGATACAGGGACCAAAGCTTGCTTATTATGTACAGCAGCAATGAACAACAACGTTGACCAGCCCTTCGTTTGTTTACACATACACTGCATATGCACAAGTACGATCCCTCACCTTTTTAGACGACGTATATACACAAACTCACACACGCATTTGCACCATCAAAGTTTGCTCTGCGATTTCTAATTCGATAGGCAATTGGAAGCAAAATGACAAAGACACAACTGCAGAAGCTCGTGGAAACGCACCCCCCTCCATGTCTCTCCCGTTTTTGGCTTACTGATTATGGGACACCCATTGAATTCGATGGGCCACTTTTACCCGCAGAGGCGCTGGGTTTTGGGGGAACTGGAATGACCAAGCCGGACCCGTCTCTCTTAAATCAACAGCGAGAAAAAGGGTTCTTGTTCGTTCACCGCGAGGCTCCGAAAGCGGGCGTTGGAGGCAATAGGATTGGGCGGGGCTGGCCGTGACTGTGCTGGACTGAACTGAACTGAACTGGACTGGACTGGACCGAACTGAGACTTGGAAAAAGGGTCCGGAGCGCGAGAGATGTGACGTCGATCAGGTGGGCTAATAAACTTGGCCTGTCTCGTCTTTTCAACCCGAGGCACATGGAAACACAATTGAGGCCGACAATGACGGCAGATGAGGGAGTGACTCTCAACTCAGGGCTCTTTCAGTCTTGTTGCAGCCGTGTCGTTCGTTGTGTTGCTTTCGTTACACTGATGAGATATTCTAAACAGAGTGCCAATGGCTTCATCTGATGTACTGCTGCTGCATCTGCATTGCTACAGTGTGCATCCTCGTTCCTCAATTACTCTCATCCAAACGCTTATCGCCGCGCCTGGCGCTGTAGATGCTCATCGCAGTTACTGGGTTGGTCCCCTTGCTTTTCGAGCCTGAGCTTCGTATCCACGAGGTCTAGGCCTCCCACGGCCTACGTAACGTGCTACAGTTCTACCGCCTGTGTGCTTCACTGTCTGTGTTTCCGACAAATTCCTGGGGTTCCATGCCGTGGGACCAAGAGGGACTGGGATAAGGGTCCGTACCTTGCCAATGCCCGCTACCCTGCATCTTGGAAGTCTTTTCATCTCCAATCGGTTAACAGAAGGGATTTAAAAACATGGCCTTAATGCATGGGGATCGCCCCCAACAAGCATGGAGGTTCGCGCTGGCAGTTGGTAACCTAGCGTCCTAGCCACTGCATCATTGGCACAATTCAGAGCCGGGGTCCGACGAGTCAGGTTTAGCTCGAGTGTGTCTTGGGCCATGAATCGAATGGCTTAGCTGTTCTGTGATACCTATCAACAAATCGTTCTCAGCGCTTAGAGGAAGAGGCGGTGGGAATGTGTTGTCAGTGAATCACTCGATAAGAGACACTATTGACAACAGCGCCTTATCCCAGCAACTGCAATCTCGAGACGTTGGAGATGAAATGAGCGTTTGTAGTAAGCCTCATTAATCAATAAGATTTCACTTCATGCTGATCTCGTGAGTGGGGCACAGACAGTTCTGTCAAGTCTGAAGTTCTTATAAGGAATGACGCCAGATGGATGAATGTATACGTCAACAATACAAAGCCCATCGGCGAGCTCAGATCCGAAGCTACAATATGCTGTCGTATTGAATTTTGCAAACGACAATCCTGTCGAGTGCCAGTCATGCCATACATATTGTGTGACTAGTGGCCTGTTTCCTGACAATCACAAAGCCTGCCTCTAACGGTCGATCAAAATCTTACAGTGACTTGTTATCCTTCAATTTTCACTTACCAGCAGATTGTTAGCTGCATGATATTCTCCCCATTCCGCGACACGTTCGAGCCGTCCGGCGTCCTCCGCGTCCCATGTCTCTGGTAACCTGCTCCGTGCATCTCCGGAGACGCCGGACCCGAGACTCCGGCTGGAATAGTTCCCGCATATGCAACGGCAAAGACATAGAATGAACTTCAGCTGGAGTAGAACCTGTTTGCAATACTGTATGAAATCTATGGAGCTTTCCGGTGTCTCGAAGCTGTTGATAAGCTCGCCGCTAGATTGAGTCAGGATCCGCCACTCCCGATAAACTTGGGTTTCTAGTGCTTCCCTTTTCCCTTTATTAACTCCATATACTTCAAATGTGTCCGGTTTTGCTATTGCCCATATTTCAACTCCGTGTGTCTTGGTCGTTTGATGAGAGGAAGCTGTTCTCATTATTTGATCAATTGCTGCCAAAAACATGGATGACATGTAAGCACCTCCAGCCACGCCGAGTCTATAATCCAATATAAGTAACAGGGATTATATCAATCGGAAAACAGCCGTCATCGTATAGGGGTCAGTACATCAGTTTGTGGCTCTTCGAAGCACTGAAAACGCAAGTTCGAGTCTTGCTGACGGCAAAACTTTTGACATTTTGCTTGATTTTTGCTTCATCCAATGCTTGCCAAGGTATTCATAAACTTCTTTTACGCCTCGTTTCCCACCAAACAACTGAAAGCCGTCATCGTATAGGGGTCAGTACATCAGTTTGTGGCTACTTGAAAGCACTGAAAACGCAAGTTCGAGTCTTGCTGACGGCAAAATCGTGATAAATAATCGATTCGTTTGTTTCTTTTTGCACGGGATTGCTCTCCGCCTCATATAGGCTTTGAATTATTACTCCTTTATGTTCATAGGGACATTGCAGGCTTGTCAAAGTAAGGTTTCTTGGAATCATTCAATAGACAAAACCGAACGGGAGTGCAAACCATAATTGCCATTGGCTGTTGTTAAGCATATGGTTGTAAAACTTTCACTCTCTGCCACTCTTTTAGTGTTTTTGTTATCCTCCGCAGCAGCTTGTAGTTGTAAAAACATACTGTCAAGAAGAACCTTGTCCTTGAAAATACCTGATATTGATCTCAGTGAATACTTAAAATTGCCTATTCGGGTGATTGAAGCTATCAATTACCAATCATGCAACGTGGGGTTTGTGACGACATGATAGCCGCCTGAGAGTCTCACCCGAGTAGCTTCAACTTGCACAAAGAGCGATGCATACTTGTTCCGGAGGTCGCCAACTGGAACGTAATTGACCTTTCTCGTTTTTTCCAACATCTATCTCAATCATTAAACGCACCCGCACGTTTTGATGCTCTTGAGACCTTCACTTTAACCCCTCTTCCCCTCACCAACATCCCGAAAGATATCCGCCATGACAGCAACATCTCAGCGCGGTATTAGAATCGCTATTGACAGAGGTGGAACTTTCACCGACTGTGTAGGAGAGAGAAATGGAAAGGAGATTATCATCAAGCTTCTATCCGAGGACCCGGCCAACTACAAGGATGCCCCGCTTGAGGGTATTCGGCGCATCATGAGCCACTTCCTCGGTAGAGATATTCCTCGAGGTGAAGCTTTGGACACTTCTCAGATTGATTCGATCCGGATGGGAACAACTGTCGCCACAAACGCCTTGCTCGAGAGAAAGGGAGAAAAAATTGCTATGGTCGTTACCAAGGGTTTCAAGGATTGCCTGACCATCGGCAATCAGTCGAGGCCCAAAATCTTTGACCTTGCAATTCGGAAGCCCGACGTGTTATATGAGAAAGTTATTGAGATTGATGAGCGGGTTACACTCGAAGATTACGCTGAAGACCCCGAAAGGACGCAAACAGAAGCAGAGGCTCAAGTTGGTACCAAAGAAGCCGAAGGCAAGACTCTTGTTCGAGGTTTGTCTGGTGAGACTGTCAGAATTCTCAAAAGAGCCGAACAAGGAGACATTCGATCGAAGCTCAAGAGTGTCTACGATCAAGGCATCCGCAGCATTGCTGTTTGCCTGATGCACGGCTACACCTTTCCTGACCATGAAGCTCTGATTGGGCGGATAGCTAAGGATATCGGCTTCCAACATATATCACTAAGCCACGAGCTTATGCCCATGATAAAGCTGGTTTCACGAGCTACATCTGTCTGTGCTGATGCTTATCTCACACCGGCTATCCGCAAGTACATTGATGGCTTCCAGGCTGGGTTCGAAGGCGGCCTCGGAACTCGTAGTGTGAAGGAGGAGAAGGGTGCTAAGGGAGCGAGATGCGAGTTTATGCAGAGTGATGGTGGTCTTGTTGATGTGGAAAAGTTCACTGGACTCAAAGCAATTCTATCAGGCCCTGCAGGAGGCGTCGTGGGATACGCTATCACTTCGTATGATGAAGAAACAAAGACACCGGTCATCGGCTTCGATATGGTAAGTAAAACGTCGTTTTCCAAGCAGCAGACTAACTTGAATAGGGTGGCACAAGCACTGATGTTTCAAGATATGGCGAAGGCCGTTATGAACATGTGTTCGAGACAACAACTGCTGGCGTTACAATTCAGTCACCACAACTCGACATCAATACGGTCGCTGCCGGTGGTGGGTCTCGCCTCTTTTTCAGGAATGGACTTTTCGTTGTTGGACCTGAGTCCGCAGGCGCTCACCCAGGTCCTGCGTGTTACCGTAAAGGAGGTCCAGCCACCGTTACAGATGCAAATTTGGTACTTGGCCGCCTACTACCTGAATTCTTTCCTAAGATTTTTGGACAGAATGAGGACCAGGGGTTGGATATCGAGGCCAGCCGAAAAGTCCTTCAGGAGCTCGCAGATCAAGTGAACCGGGAGAACAACAAGAACCTGACAGTAGACGAAGTTGCATATGGCTTCTTGACCGTAGCTAATGAGACAATGACTCGCCCCATCCGGTCGATTACCGAAGCCAAGGGACACGATTCTTCAAAACATCGACTTGCAACATTTGGTGGTGCTGGTGGTCAGCACGCTGTCGCCATTGCGGAGTCTCTGGGCATTCAGCAAATTCTGGTTCATCGATATTCTTCAGTTCTTTCCGCATACGGTATGGCTTTGGCAGATGTTGTTGACGAACGACAAGAGCCTGATTCATTGGTATGGAAGGACGATGACAAAACAGTTAATGAACTGAAGAAGAAAATGGAGAAGCTCAAGGACCAGTCACGAAAGTCCCTACAAGATCAAGGCTTCCAAGAAGATGAAATCGCTTTTGAAGAATACCTCAACATGAGATACCGTGGCACTGAGTCAGCTCTCATGATTATCAGACCGACACCTGAGGAGGCCAAGGAGCATTTCGATGGGAAGGAATGGGATTTTGGCCAAGCTTTCGTGAAGCAGCACCGTTATGAATTTGGTTTCACGCTTGACGAGCGAGACATTATCGTTGATGATGTCCGTGTTCGTGGTATCGGCAAGAGTTTCCGACACCGAGACGATACAGTTGACAAGCAACTCAAGGAACTAAAGCAGCAGAAGGTTTCCGACAAGAAGAAGCTTGACAGCCAACAGGTATACTTTGAGGGTGGTAGGAAGGAAACCCCTATATTCAAGCTTGAAGATCTAGATACTGGCGATTCGATCCCTGGACCAGCCATGCTTGCCGATGGTACTCAAACCATCGTTGTAACGCCAACGGCAACTGCTATTATTCTCAAGACTCATGTAGTCATTAATCTGGAGAAGGAGGGAGCAAAGTCTGAGTAAGTTGTGTGTTGACCACAATTCTATTGCATTCTAATGGATTTAGGTCTGCCAAGTCATCTGAGGATCGCGAGGTTGATCCCATTATGCTCAGTATTTTTGGTCATCGATTTATGGCAATTGCTGAGCAGATGGGACGTGCCTTACAAAAGACAAGTGTTAGCACAAATGTAAAGGAGAGACTTGACTTTTCGTGTGCCATTTTCGATGCCACAGGCGGCCTTGTAGCCAACGCTCCTCATCTACCTGTCCATCTTGGTTCGATGTCTACTTGTGTACGACGCCAAGCTGAGATTTGGAAAGGAAGACTGGAGAAGGGCGATGTCATAATCTCTAATCACCCTTCATATGGAGGAACTCATCTTCCGGATGTGACCTTGTTGATGCCAGCGTTTGATGAGAAGGGAGAAAACATCCTCTTCTACGCTGCGTCTCGAGCTCACCATGCTGATATTGGTGGCATTAGCGCCGGAAGCATGCCACCTCACTCGCGAGAGCTCTACCAAGAGGGCGCCTCTATCAGAAGTGAGAAGCTTGTGAGTGGTGGCAAGTTCGATGAGAAACGAGTTGTTGAGTTGTTCTACGAAGAACCCGCCAAGTATCCAGGCTGTAGTGGAACCCGTTGTTTGGCTGACAACATCAACGACTTGAGAGCTCAAGTCTCGGCTAATCAAAAGGGAATATCACTCATTGAGACTCTGATCGCAGAGTATGGCGAGGAGACAGTGCAGTTCTATATGGTCCATATCCAGAATAATGCCGAGCAGTGTGTGCGCCGACTACTCAAAGATGTTTACAAGCGATTCGAAGGCAGGGACCTCTCGGCAGTTGACTTTATGGACGACGGTTCTCCCATTCGATTGAAAATTCGTATTGACCCAGAAAAGGGTGAAGCGGAATTTGACTTCTCGGGTACTGGCCCCGAAGTCTACGGAAATATCAATGCCCCCCAGGCCATCACGTTCAGTGCTATTATTTACTGTTTGAGATGCCTGATTTCCGAGGACATCCCACTTAACCAAGGATGCTTGAAGCCGATTCATGTCAAGATCCCTCCCAAGTCCATTCTGTCGCCATCACCAGGGGCTGCAGTTGTGGGAGGCAATGTCCTTACCAGTCAACGCATCACAGATGTTATTTTCAAAGCATTCCAGGCTTGTGCTGCCAGTCAGGGATGCTGTAACAACTTGACTTTTGGATTCGGCGGGAACCAAGACGGCACCGAAGCTGTCAAGGGTTTCGGATACTACGAGACGATTGCTGGCGGAAGTGGTGCGGGTTCTGACTGGGAGGGAACCAGTGGTGTTCACTGTCATATGACAAACACTCGAATCACAGATTCAGAGATTTTCGAACGTCGTTATCCTGTGCTTCTCCATGAGTTCTCCATTCGGTCCGGCTCAGGAGGGCGAGGCCAACATCGCGGTGGTGACGGCGTCATCCGTGACATTGAGTTCCGGATCCCCCTTCAAGTGTCCATCCTCAGTGAGCGCCGCGTGTATCGCCCGTATGGGCTGAATGGTGGCGGCGACGGAGAGTGTGGTCTGAACCTGTGGGTGCGCAACGTTGAAAAAGCCAACTGGCAGACTTCTCTGAAACAGTTTCACACAAAGGAAGATGCTGGGGAGGTTGAATACGAGGAGCGACGTATCAACATGGGGGCTAAGAACACAGCTGCTATGAAGGCTGGAGATCGTATTATTATCTGCACACCTGGAGGAGGTGCATGGGGAGCTGAGGGGTCCGAGAGTGTGGCTAGAAAGAAGATTGACCATACTGAGGGCTGGAGGAAGGGTAGCGGTAACACAAGGGATGAGACTGCACTCCAGGCTTAAACAGGGCGAAATATGATATTGGTCTGT
The DNA here is from genome assembly GCA_012932015.1 of Fusarium acutatum. NCBI lineage: Eukaryota > Fungi > Ascomycota > Sordariomycetes > Hypocreales > Nectriaceae > Fusarium > Fusarium acutatum. Next base: position 50,382 of record JAADJF010000384.1, read on the forward strand.
TGCCTAGCAAAGGGCTGGATCTGAATGGGTTCGGAATGGGGCTGAAAGCGTCGGGGTCGAAGAGGGATGAAATCAAAATTTCAGTACGTGAGTCTCAAACGCTCCAAGAGAGATTTGCAAGCACGTTTCATCATGCTTTAACCCCAGCTCGTGTAGCCTAGAGATGTCTCAGGTGAAGCCGCCATCTATTGCAGAACTGTGCTACCGTTAAATCTATACATGTCTCACTGTGGAACTTTAACCTGAGGATTAAGACATTCACAGGTCGTTTACTGGGATGACTCATCACGTAATCGAGATAATGCTGGACACATTCTTGAGTGTCAAAAAGCTAGCAACGAGTCTTGTTGGCAGCTCCGTGAAACCACGGCAAGGCATCCATAGTGCTGTTATGCAGCCCAACTAGCATATGATTGTGAGATATAAGTACCCCGGTATTATGATCATTTGAATGCATCCATGGTAGTGTTCACCCTTTCTAAGTTTGATGTTTCACTGAGAATTTCAAGCAGTTCGGGCCTTACCTAGATGGGGCTCGCAAGAAAATATACTTGAATATTCTCGTTTGAAGCTTCAAGGTTCCTATTGGTACCTCAGTAGCTACGGTACGTAGAACTTGTGAGAAGCGACACTATGAGGGATTACCATGCTGCGACTTGATGCATTGATCCCCAGGGGAAACCTTTCCAAGGCTCCTAATGACACACATTACCTGTAAAGGCAAAATGTAGCGAAACTCTCTCATTGCAGCGAAAGCTTCTTCTGAAAGAGACTGAGGTGGTGAATTGGCTCCCTCTACATAGATGTGCCTGAAAATTCTGTGTTCCGATGCAGCTTACAACCTCTAACACAAACAATCACACACAGACACACTTGCATATGGCTAATCTCAATCGCAGATTAACCCCGATAGACTGGTTCGATAACGGCCGTTTCCGATCAGACCCTCCTGATCGTCAAAAATTACTCTATCACTGCTGTTTCTCGAAAATGGCTATGCAAGTCACCGGTGCCACACGGCAAGAAGGACGTTAGAATAAGACTTGTCTCCCACCGAAACAATGTCTATAATATCCAATGAATATGCCCAATTGCTCGCCACTCCTATGAACCCCAGTCAGCCCTACGGGGAATAGACATGGATAATGGGGGCTGCTGCATTAGCTCAACCACTGATGGGCCAGGGTCTTGGCCCCCAATCTCCATATGGGCCCTTGGAGTTGTTGATCTACACTCGATACTCTTGCCCCCGAGAACCAGAGCCTCGCTGCGATCTCACCCTAGAACAGGCTACAGTGTCTTCTGCCTTGCTAGCATCAGTGTAGCCTATCTTCAAGCCAATGACGGCTTGTCCGATGTAGTGATGCGGATGGGGCGGGCGTTGAACTATATCTGCATGCCGCGAACCATGAATTGCCTCTTCTTCAACTTCACAAGGCATTCTGTATGACTTCTAGGCGTGTGATCTATGAGCCGCAGTTGATGTATCGTGCTTAAACACCCTTCCCCACAAGTCCAGGTTAAAGATTGGTCAGTTAACTCCTACTGTGACCGTGACTGACGCAGAGATATGCACCTCGTTTGTGGCGGAAGCATATAACAAGGATAGAAGATAAACAATCGATCAGGTGGATGGTTATTACTGACTTGTCAGTTTGAGGGTCTGAGAATGTCATGATTAGACATCGAGTTCCCAAGAACGAGACATCCATATCCACCGTGAACCTCAACACAGCCATGCTACATCAACCAAACTGACTGGCTCTCGTAAGGCTAACGAGGCAACCAACAAGGTGCATGTGATCACGCTAAGTCTTGTGCTTCAATGTGCACTGCCTTTGTACCCTATGGCTATCGACCAGACAAATGCCGTGTAAGATCTCAGGGTGATATTTGTCACTTATTGTAACTTGATCTGGCCAATCCGCGATTGGCAGTTTAAGTTTTCTCACAACTTCCCGGCCCCTTAAACTCGTTAGGCACCCTTATTCAGAGACCCCTGACTTCACATGGCGAATCAACACCATTCCGGACCTATCAGTTGAAGCAGGAATTCAAGTACACCCCACAATTGTGACCAAAAGGAGGTCGAAGATAGCTTTCCAAAGCTTTATTGTGTGAGAATACGTGCAGATATTCGTCCGTTACTAAGTCCACGGCAACTTATCACGAGCCAGTAGAGGCTCTTGGTTGGACCTTGAACCACAGATGTCTTGTTCCCCTGCTTCTGCCTGTAACTGAGGCCTCTCCGATGAGCCTTGTTCGCTGAGTTTACCATGCAATGCTTGTTGCCGTACTCAGCCATGCGTTTGTCTAGACTTGAGGCTCAACTACACCCCCGACATCTTGAATCAAGAATTCAGACAAGAAGCTATTTAGGTAACGCTAAGTTCTCAAAATTTTAACCTCAGTCATTCCTTCTCTAGCTCTTTCTTGACTATCCTAACATCTGTACACTGTCCTCACAGACTCTACCGAAACTGTGTGTAATACTTTCACCATGATGCGAATAGCTATAGCCGGGGGCTCCGGCCTTGGATATCTCCTGGCAAGCCATATTTCAAAAGCAGCAAACGCTTATCACGTTGTTGTCCTCTCACGTTCTGTAAGTATTACTCTTGTGTATGTACGATGTTTCTGACAACATAGTCACGTCCCGAATATGCAACACTTGATGTTCAAGTCATGGTTGTTGACTACAATGACGAAAATAGCCTAGCATACGCACTTCACGGAGTTAATCTTGTCATCTGCACCTTTTCAGGGGGTGAACAGATCAACCTGATCACTGCAGCTGTCCAAAGCGGTGTACAGTTCTTTGTCCCATCCGAGTTCGAAGGAAGCCTCGAAAAGCGGCCCGAAAACGATCAACTCGACCCCTATTCATACTCGTCACAAGCGAGACAGCATCTCAGACGCTGTGCAAGATCATCTCAGATGAAGTGGACTGTCTTCTCCTGTGGCATCTTCATGGAGAGATTTCTCCCCCAGGGGCTCGGAAGTTTGGCCATTGGTGATGGTTCAAACTTAGCCAACGTGGGATCCTACATTCTGGACATGAATACTTATACTGCTGAGTGCGTCGAAAAGAATCCTCGAGGGCATACTGTCCGTGTCTGCATGACATCTGTATATGATGTTGCTCAATTCATCGTTGCAGCCATTGATTTCGGACCTGCGAACTGGCCTCGCGAGTTTACGATGAGAGGAGACCGCCTGTCGCTTCGTGACATTGTTGGGCAATGCTCAAGAACACTGAACGGTAAGTTAACAACATAAGTAGCAAAGATTATGCTAACTGATTAAGCGGCATTTTCTCTGTCTCAATGGCAGGCTTCAGATATTGCAGGACTCATGAGTGGTTTCTATCAACAAGGAGACTACGCCAAAGTTGCCTTTTATCGGCAACTTCAAGCTACTGTTGAGGGTCGTTACGATTTTGGGCATACATCGTTGAATGGGCTCGTCAATGTCCAGCCGAGAAGCTTTCGCCAGTGGTTGAGTGACCAGTTTACAGGATAAAATCACTATGAAAGCTTCATCTGGCTTCTTTCAATATGGGTCAGTACTACAGTCTTTAACTATGTTGTGTCGATGGACGTTCACTTTGTTTAGTTTACAGCTGTGCTGTGTGTTGGTACTGGTAGCAACAAGGTAACAAATTAGCGGCTGGTATCGCGGCTTTCATATTTTACTGTTTATGTAGGTAGCTGAAAGAATTAAACTCCGCTTTTCACTCTTTATTGTAATTACCCATAGAACGTTCTGTGGCCTTTATCTTTATTGCTCTAGGTCCTTTTTGAGAATGTACTGTATGAAAGAAATACTTACTAGGGACACCAGGCCTGGCATTGGCAGATCCTGTCCGACAAGCGGCCACATTGAGTTAAAAGAAACTTAGCGAGTACTTGGACGCTTTGCGATAACCGTTAAACAAACTTGTTTCTATGACTTGATACTGATACCATTATAGGTTCAGAGCAATCCTGGTCGAACTTTGATGAATGATTTCATGATTCTCGATAATCATTATCTTAATTACTAACCCTTGTTCCCATACTGTAGGCTTGTATTTCCCGTGACAAACTCCGCCTTCTTCCAAGAATACGACCTTGTAGGTAGTCTTCAGGATCGATACCAGGCCCGGGAATAGGTTCATGTGGAGGCTGGAAAGCCAAACCTCGGGACAAGGTATGACCCCAGTCAAGAATGCGGAGAAAAACATGCATGGATGTAAAAGGAATTCCGCCAACGATCATGGTTCACATTCCGTTTCTGGCTCTTAGTTCCGCGATGAATACACCAGGAATCCATGAACCCGGAATATCTTCCGCACGACTTACCCAAAATGGCGGAATATTGGCTCGAGTTGGAGGTCTGACCCCACTGGAGGTCCCCGATGAGATGTAGTTCATGGCTTGTGATTGAATGTCCTGACAAGTGTTAGCAGTGCAGACCAACAGTGATAAAGCAGCCTCGGGCGGGATCCAACATGTTCAAATTCGTCTTCTCTCACCTCATTCAGTCATGGAGGCTTCAGGCGCAGATAAGGGCTTCTTTCAGAAGCCTCCCGTTCTGAACAATCAGTTTCATGATGATGTGACCTTTCAGAGGTGCTTTAAGTGTGAGTTTAAGGCCAATCACTATTACTCAGAGGCCTGTGCTTACTTGTCTTCGCAGTGTTTCTTCCACGGCAAATCGTTGAGCAAGTCCAAGCTGAACTGGCTTCACTTGGAGATGATGTCCTCTCCGACCAAGTTTTTGCCTGGATCACGGATGCTGAACATAACAAACCGTTCCTTAAAGGATCAGGCCGTGATGTATTCGGCCAGTGGAGGGGTGATCTAGTCACTGGTGAAGGGTGGCGTGGTCTTCAGAATTTTGGTCTGTCCCGAGGGTAAGAAATCTACGTTGTAGACTGATCAGCTGTTGACATGTTTAGATTTGTCGCCGCTGGGTATGATACTCCATATGGTGCATTTGCACGAGCATTCCAGTTCATGCGCATACAACTTTGGACGCCATCGTGTGCCAACGTCGGTTGTCCTTCCGCTATGCAGGATGGCGCCGCTCGACTTCTACAAACACACCTTAGTAGCCCAGAGCTCGTTGCAAAACTTACAGATGAGCAAAAGAAAGTATTCGAAAACGCTTTCAATCATTTGACCACACGAGATCCACAGAGTGCCTGGACCAGTGGCCAGTGGATGACTGAGCGAACAGGGGGCAGTGATGTGTCGTTGACGGAAACAACAGCAGTGCACATGCCGACTTCTGAGATCCAACTCGCCTCGAAGGACGAAAAGATACCACTAGGACCATGGAGTATCAATGGCTTCAAGTGGTTTTCGTCAGCAACGGACTCAAGAATGACTGTCCTCCTTGCTCGAACACCTAAAGGCGGACTGTCAACCTTTATGGCTCCCATGTATAAACATGATGCGAGTGCTACCACAGCCACCGGGCTTCCGAAAAGCAACGGAGAGCAACTTAATGGAGTTCGGATCCAACGCTTGAAGAACAAATCAGGCACACAGAGTCTCCCAACAGCTGAGCTAGTTCTCCAGGACATGCGAGCATGGCTTGTAGGACAAGAAGGCCGAGGCATCCAAGAAATCGCAACAATTCTGACCTTGACTCGAGTTCACTCTTCAGTTGCTGCTGTGGGTTATTTAGGAAGAGGGCTTGCCATCGCAAGAGCATATGCTCAAGTTCGAGAGGTTGGTGGCGGAAAAGGAACTCGAATGAAGCTCACAGAGAGTTCATTACACATGAGAACACTTTCAAAGATATCTTCAGAGTATCGTGGCCTTATGCTCCTTGCCATCTTTACATCATATGTCCTTGGCGTTTCGGAGCATGACATAGCGTCAGACGCAAATCTCTCACCTGCGCTAGAGGCGCTGACACCTTCTGCACAACATGCTGCGCCATTGATTCGGGTCCTTACTCAGCTCACAAAAGCTTACGTTTGCAAAGCATCTGTACAGCTACTTTTCTCTTGTATGGAGGCGCTCGGTGGCGTTGGGTACCTTGCCAATGAAGAACAAGAGTACCTCAATATCGCCCGCCTCCATCGTGATTGTGCTGTACTGCCTATCTGGGAGGGCACAACGGATGTTTTGAGCACTGACTTCTTGAGGGCGATTAAGCATCCGAAGGCTGGCCAGGACACTCTGAACGCCCTCGAAGCCTTCATTAAGAAAGGTATGACATTTCAAGGAAAGGTATCTTGCCCTGAAGGCTTGGACCTTTTGGACGTTTGGAAGAGCCTGAGGCAGCGTATTGAACGAGAATCATTGGCAGACTTAATGGGAGACGCTAGGGAAGTTCTCTGGGCTGCGGCAGATTTACTGGTGTCCGTTCTGCTCTATGTTGACGCTGGTAGTGATGGTGATCAAGTGTCACTGGACATTTTCCATCGATTCCTGGAAGGGAAGAATGTCATTGCGAAGCGAGAAAAGGTCTCAGCTCGAGAACAACTTGCGAAGGACTTCGCAGTTGTGTATGGAGGAGCAAGAAACGAGATCTTTGCCAAGCTTTGACAGCACCATTGGTATTGATCTATGGCTGCATCATTTCACTCATCTTTGCGAATCTGGGGCCAGCATTGTTATTGTTAAGTATAAAATGAAAGTTTAAGAGATAGTAAGAATGTTGAACTAAGTGTAAAGAATGGGTATCAAGTAGTTGTACGCCTGTCCCCCATCAACCCTGGAGACTCTTGCATGTGCCCTTAAAATTTCTCGCCTTCAGTGTAACCTTCTTACACGTCGTAGCATCTGTGTGTTTGTCTCCATATAGAACAGTGCCCTTTGCACTCGTAGAAGTTTTTGAGCAGGAGTTGAACGTGCTTCCTCCATCGTGCTGAAGAAGCGTGTTGCTGCCACTCTTTTGTAACGTCCATGATTGGAAACCAGGCGTTGGATCGACGCATTTGAGAGCACCGCTTGGGCTGAGAAAGCAAGCGTTGAAGGCGTTGTCTCGAAGAATGTCTTGAGAATTGGACAGATCGATACAGTAGAAGCCGTTGGTTTTGCCGGCATTAAGCAACAAGTTGCCGTCGCTGTTTTGTTGAACTGTAGCACTAGTTGCCACATCTTGTAACGTGAAGCAGCAATGACCATCGAAGACAGTATCACGAGGGATAACGGCAGCTGTGGCCACGGTGCACAAGAAATTGACCAGAGTGAATGACTTCATGTTGAAGAGGGTATGATGGATGATGTGAGCAGTGTAGATTAAGTATAGAATGAACTTGTAATATTATTGAGTCCAGCTCAATTGTTAAAGATAGTAATAGAGAACTCAAACATCGTAAACATCGCAAGAATTCGCTCACCTTTTATAATTCTGGAGACCTCATTATCCATCACCCATCGGGCTCAGCTTCATTAAGGATCAGCAGAAATAAATCCATTCAAAGGCATCCAACCGAATGTGAGAATGCACGTTGGTCGAAGGATTGAGTCAGAAAGGAAGCCACTTGGCTCACGATGGTCAGCAGAATGTCACATTTATCGTGAAAAGTCGGTCTCTAGAGCTGTGATGTCCCGTGCAGGTGATTCCAAGTGATGGACGTGACGATTTCCATTGGGAGTCTCGGGGTTTCGCGCTATAGGACGAACAAAACTAGGGCCATTCTCAGGAGCGAATGGCTTGCCAGGAACAGCCGCGAACTAATTAGCAGAGTGACATTCGACGTGATTGTTGGTGCTATGCCGTTCATGCTCCGAGATGCAAGGCACAAGGTGGGTGACAGGCCAGGGATATCCTTCTTCACCGCAGGATAGAAAGCGGGGATAGCTTCATTTCATGCGTCCAGCCACAGACTGCCGGGGAGAACATCTTCAGGAGAAGATTGGTTGCAGGGAGTCAAGTGTGACGATGCATGGATCCTGGAGGTGATAAGGTGCGTCTACCTACTGGGAACTGTGAGACTAGCTCAGCCAATCAGAGGCTGTGATACGGGTAATTACGCTGCGGGTGCAACGACTGCACAGTCACGTGAAACAAGATGTCGGTTATCGGCGAAGGCCTTGGAGTGATACACCGTTTGTTACGCTCAACTCAAAGCGTAACCGTTTGTGCCTCTACGTCACATCCTTAACTCTACATTCAACGCTTCACTTACCTCTTACAGAGAGCCTTTCTTCATTGATGTGCCATTTTCTTCATCAAATCATGTCTCATCGCATCTGACGTGTTCTTGTTTTGATCCTTCGTTACCATAAGCAGCTCATCTGACTTCAGCGATCTTCTGCTTAGCACGCTTCCCCGACCTGCCTAATCCACCTATAGTATCCCACCGTTTCACCGCCCGTGGACGACTTCTAGCTCTAACTTATTCATAAACATCCACCGAACACTCGAGAGCAACTGCTTCCTCCAATCGATCAAGAAATCATGGCGGACGAGCATAGTATGTCCAATGAAGAGTGGGAGGAAGTCTCTCAAGACATCCCCTCACTCTCGGACCCTTTCCTTCAGCAATATCTCACAGGCCGAGCAAACCTCATGAGTCAAGAACAAAAGTCTCGTACAGATGCTTCATTCCGAGCCTCTCTTTCACCTATTGCAAAGCGTGCGAGTGACATTGTCGACCGCATCCGCGACCAGGAGAATGACTCCATCTGGACCCCTCAAGTTGAGGAAGACTTAGCCCAAGCAGGAAACGAGTGCATCTTTCCCGGAATGATGTTCATGCTGGCAAAAGATCGCATGGAGAAGACTAACCTCTGGAAGATTGTTCGTCGCATGCCAAAGGGAGCGCTGCTTCATGCTCACATGGATGCCATGGTCAACTTCGACTTTCTCTTTGATGAGCTTCTGAAAATGCCAGGAATGCACATGTGTAGTGACCGACCTCTCAACACTGAAGAATCTCGAGAGGAAGCAGTCCCTAGCTTCCGATACAGAACCAAGGCGGACACTGATGGATCCATTTGGGAAGAGAGCTACAAGCCTGATGCTTTTGTGCCACTTCCAAAGGCGGCAGATGAGTTCCCCCATGGTGGACGATCCGGCTTTCTCAAGTGGCTGAAGGGCCGATGCACTCTTTCCGTCACAGACAGCCATGAGCAACACCATGGAGTCGATGCTATTTGGGTCAAGTTTGGAAAGTGTTTCCTCGTGTGCGCCACCATCATTCACTATGAACCCATGTTCCGGATTTTCCTCCGCGAGCTCATGAAGAACCTCAAGGATGATGGTGTCAACTGGGCTGAACTTCGGTAAGTCATAAGTCAACAATTTCTGGTCTTCTTCTAATAGTCATAGATTCACTTGGCCACTTAACTACTGCCGTGATAAGCAAGAAGAGCCTGAGAAAGACTACATTCACATGTTTGAGGTTCTGCGCGAAGAAATCGACAACTTCAAGAAATCGCCGGAGGGCAAGGGTTTCTGGGGTCTCACCACTATTTGGACTTCCCTGAGAAGCTGGCCGACCCGTCTGATCGTAGAGAACATGGACTGCTGCATCGCTACCAAGATTGCTTTCCCTGACCTCATTGCTGGTTATGATTTGGTTGGTCCAGAGGATCTGGGCAGACCCCTTTCCGATCTGCTTCCCGAGCTTTTCTGGTTCCGCAAGCAGTGTTCCGTGGAAGGCGTCAACCTCCCCTTCTTCTTCCATGCAGGAGAGACACTTGGGGATGGCACTGACACTGATGCCAATTTGTTTGATGCGATCTTGCTTGGCACCCGACGCATCGGCCACGGCTTCAGTCTCTTCAAACACCCCCTACTGATCGATATGGTCAAGGATAAACGTATTCTCATCGAATCGTGCCCCATATCGAACGAGGTCCTCCGCCTCTGCGGCTCCGTAACAGCCCATCCCCTGCCCGCCCTTTTGGCCCGTGGTGTTGCTTGCAGTCTGTGTAACGACGATCCCGCTATGCTCGGGCAAGACACGGCCGGCATGTCACACGACTTCTGGCAGGCTCTCCAGGGGTGGAAGAACCTTGGTCTTGCAGGCCTTGGCAGTCTCGCGGAGAACAGCGTTAGATGGGCCGCTTTTTAGGACCCGAGCCAGACTGACTGGATCAACGACATCAAACAGGCTAGTCTTGGGACGAATGT